>JABUQX010069883.1:0-22500 GCA_015478945.1 Trachelipus rathkii | reverse complement strand
TTTTACTTAATATAATAATTATTTATCATATTAAAAATCGTAATAAGTAATAAAAGTCAATAATGATAAATAAAAATACGAAATAAATAAGGTGGTCCGCTTCACCCCTCTCCGCCCAAAAATATTTGACACTTTTTTGATTGTTTAAAGGGCAGTACAAATTTCATTTTTTTTAAAAAATTTTCACTTAATATAAGTACTTTTATTTATTTTAAAATTAATTATACGTAATAACAAAATGTCAATAAAAATACGTAAAATACGAAAAACAATTGTGGTCGAGTAACCCCTCCATCAATTTTTACGGCGGGGTGAACCGGACAGTTAGGCCCCGTTTTTTTTGCCACTAATACTGCTTGGATCAAAAATTACTGCCAGTTTAAAAGCTAACATACTCAACTGTATCCAACTGAAAAAAATAATTAAAATCGATCCACAATTTTTCATTTTATAACGAAGTTAAAAAAAACTCACCCATTTTTCAAAAGTGAAGTTCTATTGAAGAAATTTTGTACCCTAATTTCCAACATTTTTTAAAAATATAAAATAACTTTTCTAGACATTAAATTGATCTAAATAAAACTGTATGACTACGCGTGGCTATAAAGAGCGAAAAAAAAATTTTTTTTTTTTATTATTTTTTATTTTATTTAGAGTGGACCGATTCACCCCCTCCAAAAGAGGCGGGCCCGGTCACCCCGCCCGACGCTAATATATTATATATATATATATATATATATATATATATATATATACGTATATATAGAATAAACTAGTATATTATTATAATAATAATACATAATAATAATAATTAATAATAATAGTAGCATTGTTAGAAACCTGAGTCTCCCTAGCTGGTTATTTTTTGGCTCGAAGAATCTTTCTTCTTTCTACTACTATTTTCTTGTTTCTTCTACTGTTCTCCTAATAGAACAGACATTCAGACTCTACTACTCATCAGACTGTTAGCTACTACTTTTAATCCAAAGGACGAGATCCTTTACTTAGTTGACTTGAATGTAAACCACGCTGAGTGGTTGGGCTCTTCTCATACTGATACTGATACAAGTGGGAAGGAGGTCTTGACATTCAGTATTCTCAATGATCTGGAAGAGTTGATTAAGGAACCAACACCCACACCAGAATGTCCTAACCAATTCTTGAACATTTTTGACCTATGCTTCACCACTTCTTGCTACAAATGCACAATTTTTCCTGCTACTGGTAATTCTGACCACAATCTTGTAGTTCTTAATCATAAAACTTTTTCTAAAGTAGTTCCAACATGAGCTAAAATGTTCTTTCTGGCACTTTAATCAGGCTAATTGGGGGAAATTGCGTCGCTTCTTTGCTACCTTCCTTTGGTATGAATCCAGCTTTGACTTGGGAGGACGCTTCGGTCACAGCTGAAAAAGTAGGGGCTGTGATCTCCAAGAAAATGGACAGGTTCATTTCATCTTATGCTAAAACTTTTTGTTCTCAAAATATGTGGTTCAATGGCATCTGTTCTAATGATCATCAGGATAGAGACGATACCTAACAGAAATGGAAAAACTGCTTCAGTCATAATTCTTGCTAATTTTTGCTCAACTCGGAATTGTTGCAGGGATATTATATCAAACTAAGCGTGCTTTTACCAAAAGGAAGTGTGCTGACCTTGGATCTTCTACTGATAAAAGTTTCTGGCTCCTTGCTAAAAAAGGTCTATTACTTAATAACTTCTGTAAATTTGCCTTTCCTCCTCTTATTCGTTCTAATGGATATGTGACCTAACACTCCCTCTGAATTGATAATCCATTTACTCCTTTTTTATTCTAATTCACCTGGATGATTCTGGCATCTCTTCTCTCCTATTCTCCTCCTTCAGGTGTTCCATGGCTAAAATTTTATATACATAACAGGTGTGTGAGACTATGATTCAGGGATGGCTAGTGGCACGGATGGCATTACTCCCCCTGTTTTGAGGGAGTATTAACTTCTAGAATTCCTCAGTGTTTGGAAGCTTGCATATGTTCAACCGATCCGAAAGGGAAACTGCTCTATTTATGTTTGATCGTCCAATAACTCTCACTTGTATTCTGTCCAAAAAATTTTGAAACTCTCTTTTCCTGGATCATTTGGAATTTCATTCCATTCTTTCTGAATCACCAGATGGATTCAAAGCTAAACTGGTTTCATTCTTTCTTATGTACTAATTTATGTCTGCTGCCCTTAGACTAGTTCCATGTGTAGTTGGCAATGATGAATAAGAAAGAATAATGATAGGTATGGCTGCATCATATCTCTAAGCTCCTTGCATTTGTATATATATAATCTATATATTATTATATATATATATATATATTAATATTATATATACTATATATATATTTAATATATACTATATATAACGTAAAACGGGGTAATTCGGTCAACGTGGG
The DNA here is from genome assembly GCA_015478945.1 of Trachelipus rathkii. Taxonomy (NCBI): domain Eukaryota; kingdom Metazoa; phylum Arthropoda; class Malacostraca; order Isopoda; family Trachelipodidae; genus Trachelipus; species Trachelipus rathkii. The sequence continues at coordinate 20,080 of JABUQX010069883.1, read as the reverse complement.
CTATTCGGACCCACGTGGGGCAATTGGTCAGTGGCTCAATAAGCCATAACGATGTAAAATATTATCTTAAAGATGTAAAATAATGTATTTTTATGTCTTAAGTATAACAGTTTTATGAACTTTTAATTTAAGTCCATAATTTTGTATTTTTTTTTTGATTTTTCTGGCACTATAAAATCGGGTAAATATTAGGCTTATTGCTAAGAATACAGGTCAAATTAATTGTACTACATTATTGGTCCCAAGATATAGTATTAAAAATAGTTCCTAACCTTAATGCAATCGTTGAGTCATTCAGGAAGAGATTAAATATTAATATTTATAAAAATTGTACCATGGGCAATTCGGTCCAAGGTTTTAAAAATTGAGCGGGGGCATTCGGTCCACATTGAATCTCATTAATTAAATTTTTTAATACTCTTTTACAAAAAGATGTCCGAACTCCGAATGTTTAAAATAATTTTACACTTTTACAGCAAATAGGTAGTGTTTTTCAACATAGCCTTAATTAACTGTCAATTTTTTCAGCAAGATGAGTCAGCACTTACGCAAATGTAAACACGCAGGACTCAAAGCGATTACTCTGCTGATGATGTTGCTAGACCCTTAAAGCAGTTTTCGTTCTTGCATTGGTTCTTACGAAACGTATTATGCTAAAACGCTCGAGTTTGCATTCGTGGTTGTCAAACAGCGTTGGTTCGTTTTCAAAAAACCATGTAAAAAACATGTTAAAAGAATGCTCACAAACCATTAAGAGATTTCCTTAATTCTGTGTAATATAAAATAAAAAAGAAAGCAACCTTACAGAACTTAGGAAATTCCTTGTTTTGTCAAACTTATTGCAAAAATCGTAAAAAAAAACGCTCACCAAACGTAAAGAATCCTTAATTCTGTGTAATATAGAATACAAAGAATTTAAGGAAATTCCTTACGTTTGGTGAGCATTTTTTTACAATTTGATTTGACAAAAACGAACGCAAACTCGAACATTTTATTAGTTTCTCAAACCCAATTCTTAAAATAATTGTATTACCATTATGTTTAAAAGAGACCTAAAACGCTGAGTTGCGGTTTCATTTTTTGCAAACAGTGTTTGCGTCATTTTTGTAAAACATCGCAAAATTGTAAAAAAAACGCTCACCAAACGTAAAGAATTCCTTAATTCTGTATAATAAAAAAAGAATAGCAACCCTACAGAATTAAGAAAATTCCTTACGTTAGGCGAGCCCTTTTTTTTTAACGATTTTGCAGTTGACAAAACAACGCAAACTCGAACATTTTATTAGTTTTGAAACCCAATTTCTTAAAATAATATTGTAATACATTATGTTTAAAAATGAAACTGACTTATCATAGTTTATTAAATAAAACACCTTTAATGAGAATTCTTAGGATGTGAAAGATTTCAAGTGGACACGAAATTGCGCGCGCCCCAAAATCGTGGGCGCAATGTCGGATCCACGTTATTACGGTGCTAACATTATTCTATATTTATATAGACGATACAATTTATACTAATTCTATCCCAAAGTAACATTAACATATAAAAAAAAAAAATTTGGAAAAAAAGAAAAAATAAAGTCTCCATAAACAATTTAGCATTTTGAGTACCTTGATTTTGACCGAATGCCCCATTTACGGATTATATAAGTATATATATAATTATATATTATATATATAATATATATTATTATAATTAATAATATATAATATATAAATATATTATAAAAATATATATAAATATATATATATATATATATATTATATATAATTAAATATATTATATATATATATCAGAGTGGCGGTTTCGCAATTTAAGTCCGCAATTCCGAAATTGCGGACTACCAAAAAAAATTGCCGAACTTGCGATTGCGATAATTTGAAAAGGCGGAATTGCAGTGTTGGTGGTGGGTAGCGGATGCCTGTTTCATCCGGAATGCGGAATCCGCAATTCCGCAATTAGAGGACTACAAGCCCTAAGGTTTATTTGTTTTCAATCCTTAAATTTTATAAACAATGTACAATATTAGGCGTGTATAGTCTAATATATATACAAAAATAATTTGGCAAATAGAAAAAAATTCATTTTAAGGAAGAGTATATGGGTAATTATAATATATATATATATATATATATATATTATATATATATATATATAATATAACAATATTATATTATATATATATATATATATATATATTATATATATTATATTATATATATATATATATAATATATATATCATTAGGATGGGCCGGTAGTGAATTAGCCGGATGAACGGGATACCAGGATATCGGTGGGAAGTTAAACCGGATACCGGATTTATCCCCCCGGGGGGGTCGGATATCGGCAGTCTGTTTTATATATATATACCGGTATATAGTAAAGGTATAGCACAGGACCACATATTTTCTGAAAATTTCCCAAATCAATATATCGATATGTATGTATAGGTCTATATATTACTAATATTACGGTATATAATATTATTATTATATAATATTATTATTATGTATATATTTTATATATAATATTATTATAATATATATATATACAATCGATATATTGATTTTGGACTTAGAATTTTTTCAGAAATATGTGGAGTCCTGTGCTAACCTGTTACCCGGATATATATATAATTATTATTATATATATATATATATATATAATATATAAATTATATATTATATCATATTATATATTTATATAATATATAATATTATATTATTATATATATATAATATATATATTATATATATATTATATTATATATATATATAATATTATATATATAAATATATATATATATATATATATATATATTATATTATATATATATTATATACGGTATGTATATATATATATATTATTATAAATATTATATATATTATATTATATATATATTAATTAATTATATATATATTTTATAATTTATATATATTTATATAATATATATAATATTATAATTTAATATATATTTATTATATATTACTATATATTATATTATATATTATATATATTATATATATATATATATTATATATATACAGGTGTCTCAGAGTTATTGTTAAAGACGGTGTAATTCCGTACAGAGATGTTTAAAGTATTGAAGATTGTGGAGGAAATTAAGTTCGATTATTAAATTCATAAGGAGGGATGGATATGTTACGTTGGTGTCTGCGCGCGCGCATACGAAAACCGCGCACAACATCGCGAATGTCGAATGAGAATGATAATTTTTTATGGCTTCGTAATAGGCAATAAAGAATGAGGCAGGGCTCGTTCCTCTAGACATTTTTTGATACAGTTTTTCGTTTCCACGCATGTACCCATAAAGCGTCAATGTTACCAACAATAGTTATAAACGTGAATGTGAAAAGGTTGAAGAAAACAATGGTATTCAAGACAGCTCATAATATCGATACATGTAATGTAAATAACGTTGTTAATAGTATCATAACAAATTTTAACCTGATGAATCTTATCACAGGAATGCAAGAAGGAAGAGAAACGTAGGTCGTTTTCAAACTTTCTGTACATACCAGTATGTTACAAATGTTGTTACGAAGCGCCTCTTCACAGCGAAATACATGACTCAGCTCTGGCGCCAGGTTTCATTGATGCCAATGCAGTGTTGACGCCGGTTGATCCGCTACAGCGTTGGTTATATCGACGGGAAGAATCATCGGGCGAGTGTTACTGGTCATTAAACAGAAGTACACGTATCGTTTGAATACCACAGAAGTAGTCCAGTGGTGTTAATTAAGTCGAGTGAAAGGTTCTGTCGAGGTTAGGTCGTCACTATAGCTGCATTATGTGCAGTAATATATTCTTCGTTGTGTTCTTAAAGGTATATCGCTCAGGAGGTCAACAAGGACGGTCTGCAGGAAATGGAGGTAATGCTGTCCTGTCAAGTATTCCCTTCGAAGAACTAAGGCCCGATAATCCTCCTTATTGGAGTATACAACACAAGTTGACTGAGTATGATACTGGTGATGGTAGTGTGTTAAATGGGGGTTGTTATCCGCCCAATGTCTTGAAGTTCACCGTTTGTACATACGTTATTGTAAAGCGAGATTCATCGGTCCATAGATATTTTCCAATAAGTCTAGTACATCCATTTGGTAATCAATGACAGCCAGGAATCCCAGCCACCCTTTTTGCTCTCCACGATGCCAACTCAGGCACATGTATGGTATATGCGAAATGTGTTTGCACACGATCCGTTAGTTTTTTCGAGATATTTCCCAAGAGCCGAACTATGCTGCCGCTACTATGCGTTGGATTTTTCGAATGGGATGTATAGCAAGAACGTCCAGATTCGACGTCGAATGTACGGACACGACCCCCTTCCCCGGTATGTAGATGAGGGGATTGAACCACTCGAACCCTGTACCTTGAAACCTTGTAAAACTCTATGGAATTGCATGTGGCTCGACGCAGTCGCAGATGTGGATACGGTGCCCATTATTCTGAGCAGCTCCGGTGAGCCATTCCCGTGTTGATAATGACCTCTAAATGTCACGCTTTTCTCCTGCGTATACTGGCAGTGGCATGTTCGAAATGTATGGCTCTGACTAAACAAACCACTCTGAAGTTATACGTTTCACTACACTTTATTACGCATAATTTGTAGGTTATGACATAACCTCCATATGATAGCTGTTAGTTGGTTGTACACATTCACACATGGCCGTATTTAATTACGGTTCGCCACGAATTGGACAATGTGATTTCCAATGGGGTTTTTTCAGAAACCACATTGAAAAAAAACTGGAAAAAAAACAAATTTGGGTTTTTTCAAAAAAATTATTCATATTGACACGTTTCTGCTTTTTGTAGGCACATGATGTCAACGGATACGTCTAGTTGTTTGTGGGTACATTGCATGGAAACGAACAACCATATTGTCGAGAGGAAGGGCCCACCTCATTTTTTATGTGCATTCACAGACACGCATAAAAAATATACATCCATTCGAATTCGCAGTTTTGTGCGCGTTTTGTATTGCGCAGTGCAGCACCAACGAACGTAACATATCCATCCTCCTTAAGAATTAAAATAATAAACTTATATTCTACATTTCATATTAACAATTCCCGTACGGTATAACAATCGCTGGTAACATACTCGTGAGGACACCCTGTATTACATCATTATATATATAATTTATAATTTATATATATATATATAGATTATATATTATATTATATATATATATATATTATTATATATATATTCTAATATTCAGAGGTGGGGTCCGTTTAAGTCGCAATTAACGCCGACATGGGCACAAGAGGCTTGTTGTGATAAATTTGAAATAATGTGCGGAATGCAGATTAGCGGAATGACCTTATATCATTCCGCAACTAAATTCCGCAATTTAGGGACTACCGAAAGGAATTTCAGTGGAATGCAAATTATAGTCACCAAATTTTTGCCTAGTTGGCCATCTTTGTACATCTGGCAGCAGCAACACGGAAAAATCGGTATTTTTTGCATTTGGTATTTTATTAAAGTTTTTGCTAATAAGTAATAATTAACAAAAAACTTATCATCATCTAAATGCATGAATAAAAGTTTTAAATCAACAATGTTTCGTCTTTTTCTCTTCTATACCAATTTTCTTCAGCTTAAGTGTTAGATTGAATATTTAATTTATGAAGTGCGGCACCAAATTTCAGATAAATTTATTGTACAGTAAACATAATGATGAATAAATAATTATAACTTGGTACAAACAGCGGAAAGTCTAAAAACAGTGTGTGTGTATTTATATATATAATATAAAATTATATATAATTTTATATATATATAATATATATATATTTTATTATATTATATATATATTATATATATATATATATATATATTTATATAATCTTTCAAATTATTTTAATATTTCCACAACGGATAAACCTACTAGGGGAAGTAAAATTATCCGGGTATCGGCGGAAAACAATGTACCGCCGGATTACCGGAGTAGTCACCTTGGCCGGATAGGCCGGATACCGGATAGTTGCCGGATATCCGACCCATCAATAATTATTATATATATATTATAATATATATTATATATATATATATATATCACATACCACCAAACAACACTATATATAATAATATATATATATAATATATTATACTACACTACAGTATAAATTTTTTAACTATATTTATTATCCTACACCGTATATCATATATTTTTCTTCTTTTCTTTTATCACCTTCCTCTTTGCACCAAGATTGGGGTAAGGTGCTGTACAAGCAATCGAGAAAAGAAAGCGTAGGAAGAAATGACAAACGTCGAAAGAAAAGGCCCAGCCTTACCGCCCCTCTGTACCATTATTACGTGAGAGTCGTCAAGAAAAAATCCACCCTAGAGCATTCATGGGACGCGACGGACCCTCACAATATGGTAACATTCAATGTAGGGTTTCATACCCTTGCCAGGTGGGCACACCATGCCCCCATACAAAAACGCCATTCTCTCGTCATGGCAATCATTTGTCGCATCTTTTAATGCCAAACTCACACTTTCTTTCTCCTTAGACTTCGATTTCACCGACTCAATCTCTTTTCTTCGGTTCCAGCGGTCGGTTCCCAAACACTCACCTTACATCCGCTTAACCAACCTATATCATTCATCCTTTCCACTGACCAAACCATCTAACCTACTTTCATTTCTTCTCTCATTTACCCTTTCTTCACACCACACCACTCTCTAGTAGGTTCATTCCTCTCTTTATCAATTTTTTTCAAACCTAACACCCCTAAGATGTCCATCTGAACACATTTGAACTTTAGATCAAACTTCTTATTCACAGACCATAGTCTCACTACCAAACAATTACACCAGTAACAACATACCCTTCATGATTAAGACCTAGCACATCAAATTAGTCGTTGCATTCCAACGATTTGATTATAGCACAGCCACATTCTGCGCATTCACACTTTCCTATAACTCCTGCATAGTCTTCCCTTCAATCAACATATACCCTAAATATTTAAAACTCAAGACACTTGTTCTAGCTGCACACCAAGTATAACATAATTCCAACACGAGGAGTGGTCCTCATAAAACATAACTTACTTTATCCACGTTTACGTTCAAGCCCCTCCTTTTACACACCTGCCAAATCTCTCTATCAATCTCTCAAACTCTCTTCACGATTTCCGGCCACACAAAACCAAATCATCCGCCATATAATAGTTAGGGCACTCCACTCTTCCATTCTCCACCATTTAAACACCTTTGCCTTCCCCACCTCAATTCTTTCATAAACCCATCAATATACAAATTGAATAACCAAGGGGAAATAACACAACCTGTCTTACTCCGCTATTAATTCTAAATCAGTAAACCAATCACTTTATTCTTACACACGCTTCACTACTCTCATACATTTTTGATTTCATTCATCAGAAGCCTACCACCAACACCATATATCACTACACTGCCATTAACCTCTATTAATCCCATCATACGCCTGTTTGCAAATCAAAAAACCTAAATACAATTGTATTCTCTCTCCCTCTTTTCTTCAATTCTTTTGTTTCAATGTAAATTTGATCCACACATCCTCTCCCTCCTAAGCACCTTGTTCTTCAGCCATCCAGTCCCTTCAGTCACTCGACGCAACTCTTTTGACTAAACTACCAGCATATACCTCCCTTACAACACTCAATAAACGAATTTCCCCTATATTTCTACAGTTCCCCTTTTCTCCCTTAACCCTTATACAGGGTACTATTACCGCTCTCCTGCAATCCCTTGGAAACTATACCTTCAATAAACGCTTTATTACACAACATTCCAAATCCAATCAATCAGCATTTTCGCCTTCGCTCTTGTTCATTTCACTAGTAATTTCACGTATACCTGCCGATTTACATTCTTCAACTTTTCACCCTACCCATTACCTCTCCTTACTAATAACCTCATCCCCAAAGATACTATTCGTTTGCACCATCAAAAACCGACACATTCCACTAACACCTCATATTACGTTAATTGTGCAGATTTTCGAAGTGTTCTTTCACACTTCCCTCACATCCATTTAATCAGTTACAAAAGCATCATCCCTATCCATTATTCTAAGCAGATTTCCCTTATTCTCATTTCTTAAATATTCATCAATAGGTCAATGTTATAATACACATTACATCCTCTTCCAACTGTTTCATTTACTCTTTGTTATTATATATAATATGATATATATATAATAATATATATTATTTATATATATATAGCGGTTGGGTGGCAACAGGTGACGTGGACCTTTACGTATAACTTGTCTCCACGCCTCTTCCCCTAATGCACTATTTTGAATTTTTTTTTTTTGTAAATCCCGTCCCTATAATCGTTCTTTTTATATTTTATGCACGTTTTCTATAATAAAAGCTTTATTTAAAAGGGAATAACGGAGTCACCCCGACCGTGGAGGGGTGAAGCGGACCACATGAGGGGTTGACTCGGACCTCTGTTTAAATTCGTCTTTTAGGTATTATTTCAATTTTAATGATTTTAATTTTTACTTAACCCGTAAATAAATTGTTTATATTTAAATAAACGTTTTTAATTTAAAGATTTACTTGAAAAATGATACAACAAAACGAAGACAAGAAAGGCCTTCCGATTCACCCCTCTCCCCCAAATTTTGACACTTTTTTGGACTCGTTTTTTTATTAAATTTCATTTTTTTTAAAAAATTTTTCACTTAATATTAAGTAACTTTTTATTACATTTAAATAATTATACGTAATAAAAAATGTCAATAATGATATAGGTAAAATACGAAAAACAATGGTGGTCCGCGGCACCCCTCCATCAATTTTTACCGGCGGGGTGAATCGGACCAAGATAGGCCCCGTTTTTTTGCCCTATCAAGTGAAATTTTATTTGACAGTTAAAATGACTCGAGTGTATCACTGAAAAAATAAATCCATCCACAATTTCTCATTTTATAACGAAGTTTAAAAAAAATAAATTTTCAAAAGTGAGGTTCTATGAAGGAAATTTTTGTACCCTCATTTCTAACATTTTTAAAAATATAAAAACTTCTAGAATTAAAGATGACCTAAATAAAATTGTAGTCTACGCAGGGTATAAATGAGCGAATATTTTTTTTTTTTTTTTTTTATTATTTCTTTATTTTATTGTAGAGTGGGACGATCACCCCTCAAAAGAGGCGGGCCTGTCCACCCCGCCGACGCTATTATTATATATATATATATATATATATATATTATATATATTATATATATATTAATATATATAATATATATAATATATATATACTATAATATAATTTAGAGTTATGACTAAAAATTTGCAAAATTTTGATCTCCTTTGTCCGAAATGATGAACTTTTGGGATCTGATTACTAAAACTTATTATGCAGGTTGGCCATAAAAAAAAAACTTCCCCACCAAATCCGTTTCAGTATCAGTGTGATGTCAGAGATCTGTATGTACGGTAGGCTGTATACCTGTAGAAATAAAAAGTATCCTTATAAAATGCTCCAATGGATTTTTATTATGAATATTTAAATTATTTTTATTAAATGGACTTTATGCAAAGGAAAACATGTCAAACGTTAGCATCACATGCAGCTAAGGTGGTCAAAAACTCTTTCAAGTAATAAAGCTAAACTGCTCCATTCTGGCCGAAGATGGAATCAGTGTTCCGAAACTATCACAGTCAGGTGTTCTGGTAGGCTGTTATAAGAAAGTAGCAAAGATGGCGAAGCGGATAAAGTAAAAATACTATTTGCAAGAGAGAAATATTTGCCCTTACGTTTTGACGAGTTAGCGAATTGCAACCACGAGTAGTAAAATTGCAGTCTCTCTTGTACAGAGATTGAAAACTTAGGTACATAGAAATGTGACATGTTGATTATCACGGGTATATTCTTTTATATAGTCAAAGTGTTGGTGAATCCAATTTGTGACATGCTGGACCGAAGAACTTCCTGACTGCTACCTCACCATTGCGTGATATATAATGTGGTATTGAGATCTCTCCAGAGTCATAATACATGGTCAGTGAGCGGACTTAAGCTCTAGTCGAGAATGGAACTATGTTCAAAAATTAAAAGATGAAATGGGTTCACATAAGATTTAGTCAGCCACCAGTACATTGGCTGCCAGCATCATATATGCTTGCTCTTAATAGCTGTGTTAGATTCTTGTGTGCTCACGTTATTTCTGATTTACATCTACTACCAATCGCTCTGATAATATTCGTCAAGACCACATCTCTGCTGAATAAAAGCAAGTTACGTATCTATCAGCAGTCTTACAAGCCGAGAGAATGTGAACATGACTTAACTATTCAAAATATTTAGCAGCTCTCTCGCGCCGAGCGTATGATGTTGTGTGTGTATCGCAGCTTGAGTTCGCTCTCACTAATGCACAGATTCGTGGTTGTACTTTAAAAGACAGTAGTAGCGATTACCGCCTTAATTAGAGAGCATTACCGTTTCTTATCTCTCGTGAGCATGGCTCAATTTTCCATTGCCTCTCTATATAGTGCTCTCTCATTCTCTCTCTCTATCCTCCTAGAATGCGAAAGAATTTTCACTGGGACAATGAGATTTATCGCCAACACATGGCAAGAAGCCTGGTTTTCCAACCAAATGTTTAACGCACAGATTCACCAGAAATTGATGGAAGGAATTTCCGAATTTAGTTGGAAAGTAACTTGGAAAGTATTTGAAAACATGGAATGTGACAGATCGTTGTAGCTTATAACCAACAGACGGATATTTGTGCGACGAGGGGTTGAAATTAATGAACTTGTACCCAGAATGCAAAGAAAGATTAAATATTTGAATCTGAAGGCTTATTGCAACGAATACATTTTTTGATTGGATGAATTCGTACGATTAAGTTTCAGGAATTTCATTGTCATGGTACGGATATTTTTTATGAGATTGAAAACGGAATAATTGTATTATTCTGTCAATTATTGTCATTATTAAATAGTTTCAATTGATTTCTAATACAGGCTAAAAAATTTTTTTTGGTCAATAACTAATATTATATATATATAATTATATATATAATTATATAATATATATTATATATATATATAATTAATCACTATATATTATATATATTATATATATATAATATATTATATTTATAAATTATATTAATATATATTATATATTATATAATATCCTACCAACTTTAGGTTGGCCTTCAAAGGAGGGTAGTTGAGCACCTGTGTGGGACATGGAACCTGCTGGATGACCACAGCTGCGCCCATATTTCAAATTCAGTCATTGAGTCTGAATGAGGAGTTGAGGAGCATCATAGGAAGAGGTTATCAGTGAAGGGTGCTATGATAACAGTGCGCCCAAGAGGGAGCAGGAAGCAGGTGGGAAACGACCCCTTTCATTACAATGAGGGAATTTGACAACCAGCTCTGGCTATCGACACCATCAGAGGAGACTTGAAAGAAAGGCTTTTGAAAATTTTGGAACAAGCTTGAAGGTTGAAGTGGACCACCCCATGTCTGCTATACCTAAATTCCCTCAGCAAAGCACAGAGAGTCGGATTGGACCTCCTTTATCAAGTACCAATACCCGCCCCTTCCGCCGAGTTGTGGAGAAATTGTTCCCCAGTTTGGGGCTCTTATGTTTTCTCCCAGGCCTAAAAGTTCATCCCTGACCTGATGAGAATTTTGAGAAGCTGGTGGTTCTGAATTGAAATATGCACCTCTACCTGGATTGAGTCAACCATGTGCAAGATGGAGTAAAAGGAAAGAGGAGGAGGAAGCGAACAACACCACCCACCCACAATGACTAACCTAGTATATAACCAATTAAGGTTAGATATATATTATATTAAATATAATATATATATATATTATATATATATAATATTATATATATATTATATATTATATTTATATTATATATATTAGAATATATATATTTTAATATATATATATAACTACTAATTGTGTTACCCTAATTTGTCAATGTTTTATGTCCCCTATTCACTCTCCCCTTCTAACTTATGCCACCCAGAAAGAGAAAAGCATTTTGGAGAGTTGAAGGAGACACCGAGTTTAGAGGCCTGGATGGAAGAAGATGCTAAGTTCCTACTGAAAGGACCGAAATCCTACCTGTGAGTGTTAAATAAGAGGAATGGCGTCGGACACAATTTGCAACCGAGAAATGGTTCCATCTAGGTGTTCCTAGGGTATAAGAGTCTCGGACAACAAGAAGAAGAAGATGACTGGATCAACTGGGAAAGGAAAAAAACACTTTTACTGGATTGTCCTAGATATCTTATTAAATATATACTTATATATATATTTAATATAATATATATATATAATTATATATATATATATATAATATCTATAATATTATATTATACTTTATTATATATATTATATATATATATAGAGTATAATATATATTATATTCATATATATATATTATATATATATATATATATATATTATCTATATATTATATATATATATTATATATATATATATATAGTATATCATATAATATATATACTAGTATATTGAAGCAGTTTTCAAAAACGAACAGGATGTTTGGAATATAAAAGGAGGAAAAGAAATATAAACAGTGCATACGTAAGAGGGGAAAAAAAAGAGATAACTGAGGTTGGAAGGAGGATGAATGGGGACCAAAGGAATACGGAAAGCGCATTCTGGAAGGAGAGGAAAGGTTAGATGACAATGAGAGGAGAGTATGTCAGTTAATGAATGTGGATGGTGGTTCAGTACTGATAGAAAGGATGTGAAGGGGCGTGTGAAGTACAATTAGATTGTTAGAACGATTGTGTCGTAAAAGACGGTGATAGTGAATGTGAGGTGGTTTGACAGTGGACCCCGAAACATTAGTGGTGGAGATATTTATCTAGCCCTTGCGGCTCGACTGTCAAAATAACAGCTGACGTTGAGGAGGATATGCCTGGGGGTCAAATTGGGTAGAGTCACCGGTTTGGCATAAGAATGGTAATCTGAAGAGTATAGCAATGAATTTGTAGGTGAAATGAACAGAACCCACGGAGTTGAGATGTAGGCGATGATGAGTGGATTTGAAATTTGTGCAACAAAGCCGTAATATGGGATGGTATAGTCGAGGGATTGCGAGGAGAGAAGTAATAGTATAATAAAGGGTAAAAGGGAGCAATAAAAGCGTTCTCCACCAGATCAGTCGCGTCGCCCACTTCGTGATCGTCAGAATATTCTTATTAGAAAGTTGTATCAGTAATCGATCCAACGCGTTGGTAGGCGCCAGTCAGTGCTGTAGGCTTTTAGGAGATATAGGGCTAGAGATTTATGGTGTGAAAGAGAGACATCGTGAGTGCGAATCAGTCGCGTCCTACTTGACGGAATTGCTTGAGCAGGCAGCCTGATCTACAATACACCTCAAAGAAAGCATAAGCATTGCCGTTTAACAGGAAACACATTGGTGTATCCCAAGCGCTCGCTCATGTCTAGTTGCCGCGAGCGTCATAAAAATATTTACATTAAAACACAATGATTGAGAACATGCACGCGAGCGACAAAGTTCATCAACGCCTTGCTCTCTCCTTCTACTGCGATTCTGCAAAGGGTGTCTATCTTCGCTTCTCCTCTGTGCTGTCCTGAATTAGGGAAAAGCTACTTTGCGTAGATTTTAATGTTTATATTTTGGTTGTTGATGGTGGCCTTCTGAAATGGAATCAAAAGTATGTATTGCGTCAGTGAGCACTGTAAAAAAGAAACACAAGTGATTGGTTATAGTATTACATAAGCAGAGTGAACACACACACAAGTCTGTTAAGTCTCCTTTGGTTATATTCCATATGCACATGGATTGGTTATGAAAAACTTAGAGGTTTGAGGTGGACCAGGGATGGTGTAGAATGATGCCAGAATGAAGAAGATGGAAGGTGCTATATTTATATCGACCGGATTGAAATTTAATTTGCATTGGGTGATGTGAGAATCTGAAGAAGTTGAGATGAATTGGATAGGATATTTAGGTTAGTGTGCAGTAAGGATGTATACGTGGTAGATAAGAGGGAGGTCTATGTTGCTGAGGAGGACAGTCTACACCACCAGGTCGTTGAAGTTACGTTAGGGGAGGCACTGGAAAAGTGATCCTGATTTTCAAATATTTGCGATACTATGTTGGATGATAGGAACCAGATGTGAAGAATGTAGTAGGAAATCTGTTGAAGGCGGGAAGTGGCCTGGTGAAATTAACATAGTTTGGTGATGTAAACGGGACCATCAAGTCCTTGATGACACTAAGATTTTACATGAGGGTATGTTGTTTAACAGTAATTAATGCCATAGTAGGAGACACCATATTGGTCTGGAATAAGACGGTATAGTGCTCCTGAAAAGTAAAATATGTCTAGAATGATTTAAGGGCACGTGTTAAGCTGTGCCGAAGAAGAAATGGATTAAATTGGAGGAATGACAGGTATTAAGAAGAGTGGTGAGTGTGAAGAAGGAAATTGAGAGATTATGAAGTCAGTTGAGAGTCGCTTGGTCATGTGGACAGGAAAGGCATACTCGGTTGGTTAGGGGTATGTATAAGTGGATGAGTGTGTGTTGTGTGTGTTCGTGTGCATGTGTTGTGTGTGTGTGTGTCGTGTTGTGTGTGTGGTGTGCTGTGTGTCGTAGTGTGTGCTTGTGTGTGTTGTGTGTCGTGTGTGTGTGTGTGTGTCGTGTGTGTGTGTGTAGTGTGTGAACTTACTTTGTGTGAAGTATCTTAAATAAGTTTTATATCTTGGTCAACACCCCATCGTCTTTTAAAAGCACATGTTCTACCCCTGGTGGCCTGCGGGCACAACCGCCGAATGGTAGTACTCTGATGTGGACTTGCGGTGTGCTGTGTGCTGTGTGATGGTGTGCGTGTGTGATCCAGGCAACTAACCTATCAGCAAATAGCTATCTTACCCTGCTAAGGTCGACAAAGCCGTTCAGTGCGTAAAGTACCGATGACATGTGTGTGATGTGTGAATGTTGTGGTAGGTGATTCGTGTGTGTGTGAGTGATGACATGTGCTGTGCTCGAGTAGTGTGTAGCAATGTGTGTGTGTGTGATGTTGGCAATGTGGCTGTGATGTGGTGTGTTGTGTGCTGACTGGTGTTGTGTGCGTCGTCGCTGTCGACACAATGTGTTTGTTGACCTGTGTGTGTGTGTGGTGATGTGTCGTTCAGCATTGTGTAGCGTGTGTCGTTGCGGGTACTCACTGACACACTAACAACGCCACTGCTCTGGTACCTGATCACTTCTGCCTTATCATCAGATTACATATACCCTAATGAGCTGCCCCCAAAAACCCGACCATCTCACGCTTCGTGTTTGCTGATGTGTGTGTAGCGTTGATGTACGTAGAGTTAGAGGCTGTTGTGATGTGATACACACTCGTAATGTGTTATGGTGCTGCGGCGTATTTTGTGTAGTGAGTCCTGTGTGATCTGTCGATGATATTCTGCAACAAACCCAATCTCCTGTGTGTGTGTGTGTGTGTTGTGTGTTGTGTCTGACCCACAGCATCAATTTGTGTTGGTGTGTGTGTAGTGATGTGTGTGATGTGTTGTCGTGTGTGTGTACGCCTGGTCGCCATCTGAGTGGTGTGTGTGTGTGTTCCCGGCGGAGCTGTACTGTTCTGAGAGTTTGCACCATACTATCAGACTACCTGCAAGATCGGCGTGTTGTGTGTTGACTAGTGTGATCGCCGAGCGCGTGTGTGTGCGCACCCGCATCATGGCTCGTGTGATGTTGTGTGTAGTGTGGTGTGTGTGTGGTGTGTGTGTGTGTGATGTGTGTGTGATGCTGTGTGCGTTGTAGTCGTGTGCGTGTGTATGGGGCATAATATATCAAGTGACCGTGTGTGTGTGTTTTTTGTGCGTTTGTGTGTGTGTGCCTGTGTAAGTGTGTGTGTATGGGTGTGATGTGTCGTTGTGTGTGTGTGTGTGTGTGTGTGTGCTTGTGTGATGTGTGTGGTGTGTGTGTTGTGTGTGTGGAGTGTGGTGTGTGGTGTGTGTGTGTGCCCTGATGTGACTGTGTCGTGCTGTCTCGTGTTTGTCCGCTGTGTCTCCCTGTGTTGCTCTCCGTTGTGCGTGTGATGTTGTGTAGGTGTGCTGGTGCACATAGTCTTTTAATATTGCCTTTTGTGTAGTGTGTTTTATTTGGTGAAAATGTGTTGTGTGTGACTTTCGTGTGCTGCGTTCGCTGGTGTGCTGTGAGCTCGTAGTTGTGATTCGGTCGTGTGTGATATGCTGTGATGCGTCAGGTGTGTTCTTGTGTTGTGCATGTTGTGATACGCCACGAAGCCACTATTTAATGCCTCCGCGGGTATATTAGTACTTGGAGCTGATGAGCACGCTATTCGTACCTGCGCTAACATACTAGGCAGTCACAGCCTGCCGGGCGCCACCTTGTCCTTGATGGCGTGTGTGGTGTGTGTGTAGTGGGTGTGTCAGATGTGTGTCTGTGTGTGTCGCCTCCTTCGCTGATATGTCGTAGACTCCTTTGTAGTCCGTAGTCATACCTCACATCCTAACAACAGCGTTATTGCTGAAAGACAAACTTTTAATGTGTAGAGAATGATGTTATAGTGTGTGTGTGTGTGTGTGTTACTTTTTTATTTTCAGACCGCGCGCTTCTGGCTCTCCGAATATATCTACATATAATACAAAGGTGTGATCGGATAAGAGTGGAAAGACGTGTGGATGTATAGTATGAGATGTGTGTGTCGCCGTTGATGAGATGTGTGTCGTAGTTTAAGGAATTCCATCCTTGACTGTTGTGGTCGTGTCGTAGTGTAGTTGTAGTTGTGTGAGTAGCATAAGATAAGCTTCGTTTTGTTTGTTGTGTGTTGTTTTTGTGTGTTGTTGTGTGTAGTGTGAGCAATACATCCAATTTTTTTTCTTGTTGTGTGTAGTGTTCGTGTAGTGTGTGATCTATGTGTGTGTGTGTGTGTGTGCTGTGTGGTGTGTGATGTAGTTGTAGTGTGTGTGATGTGATAGTGTATGTGTAAGTGTTTGTATGCATTGATTTGTTGTTGTGGTTTGTGTGTCGTGTAGGGGTGGTAGTGTGTAGTTGTGTAAGTCATGTGTGTGTGTGAGACCAAATGAATTGATTTAAACAATGTGTGTGTGATGTGTGTATAGTGATGTAATTGTTGGTGTGTGTGTGTGTGTGGGTTTTGTGTGTCAGTGTGCTGTGTGGTGTTGTCGTGGAGTAAAAAAAATGTGTGTGTGATTGTAGCATTATCATTATATTATATTATAATTGTTTTTGATTGTCGTGTGTGTGTGTGTGGTGTTGATGTGTGTTGTATTTTGTGATGTGGTTGTGTGGTGTATGGTGTTGTGATGTAGTTGTGTGTGTGTATATTATATTCGTAAAATTAGAAAATAGATAAATGTATGTGTAAGTGATTACGATATTATATCCCTCTGCTCTCTGTGAGAACTGGCAAAGATTGTAACTGTAGTTCTGTAAATTAAGCAGAATAGTTCTAGGAGTAGAGAGATAAATGTAAGTTATTGTGAGCCTCGAATAGTTCAAGAGTTTCATAATTTACTACGATTAGTGTTAATGGACTGGGTTTTGTGCAAAGGGATTGGCTAAGGTTGATGGAACCCACATTGACGAGATGATGTCAAGCAGAATTAATGAAAACGTGTAGTTGGTATTCCGGTGAAGTAACGGCATCGTAGGGTGGATTCTGGAGGAGACGAAGTTCTCACTAATAGGTATAAAACTGTCGAAGGCCGAACAGGGTTAAGTGGACTTTCTGCTTTCGTTCTTTCGTCATAGTTGTCCTCTCACTACGTTTGTATTTTCCCGGAGCTTGCATGTAGCATCGTTACCGCCAGTCTTGGGAGACAGAAAGGTGGGCATGATATACAGTATTACTATACTCGGTATAAAGCTCCTCAATAACGATAGATCACGAGTAGATAACTACACTAGAGACCCATAATACACATAAATCATAATAAACTATCAAATTATATATATAGGATTTATATATATATATATAATATATATATATATATATATATTATATTATATATATCTATTATATATCTAATTAATATATATATATATATATATTATATATATATTTATAATAGCAATGTCATGCTATAAAGTTGTTAATTGTTATATATTTAATTCACGCACATTAAAAGAATGTAAAAAGATTGTTGAAACAGTAAATGTGACATTGCAAGCTAATTTATAACAGGAATTCACATTCATTCCATTAACCGCCAAATTAGACGACGGAAAAAACCAATAGTTAGCGAATGACACTGCTCTCGGCACTAGACTTCCATAGCGAAACAACATAACACACTTTCAATAGCGCACCATAGCAATTAGCTCAAATTATGTCCTGGCAGAATTAGGTTTCATCGACATGAAGTCGAGCATCAGCAACACAAGTTGCCGGAACATTTCGAAATAGACGTGTCACTGCGAAAATAACAATATTCAGTCTTGCACAGAACAAATATGCGGGATGAAGATTTGCAAAGATAACCAATCGCCGCGCACATACACAATCACTGGAGAAAATAGTCAGTGTAACATAATAGATACTCGCGAATGTCCGAAACCTGACGGGAATAACCACAACCAAGACCTATGCCAGAATGTAGTGAGACGAATATGGCCTGTGACTCAACATGACGTATAGACCATCTCGCAAGCTTTAGGGAATATATCTTATTACCCTCAACCTAGAGTGACCATCGGATAGATCACTTAATGCGTGCTATACTATTACCATTTTTCATCAAATATAAATCAAAACTCACTCTAACTCACCATACTCTAATCAAATATATATTACAACCTACCCTATACTACCACTAAAAACCTAACCTACCTATAATACAAAAGCGACCACTAAAAACACCTTATACAAAAATATCACTATAATTCAAGTTAATTGATATATAATACTATATAATAGTACTACGAGGATTAAAATACTTACTTATCACTAAATAATTAGTAATTATGGAGATACTATTTGTGTAAAAATTATATATATTACTTAATATATGGGACCACTCAATCTAACTTTAGTAGATACATGTTGCCGCAATATTGTATAATGTAAGTATTTTTATTATATATATATATATATATTTTTCAGATATATATATATATAACTCTACGTGTATATATTTATAAATAATACTGGATAATAATAAATATATTACATGATTACTGCAGATACGATTGATATTACTGATTCTTCCGCTCAATATGTTACCTCACATGAGATTATTGAATAGTGATCATCTGTCTAGGTCGTGGATATGATATATGAAGTAAATAATAATTATATATATATATTCATAATATAATAAATATATAATTAATAAGATATATGTTACGAAGCTTATAAGTTAATGACTTTTTCTATATATTGACTTTTTACATATTTATTTATATATATATATAGATATATATATATACATATTAATATATATAGAGTGATATTGTGTAATGTCCTATAGTAACGTGATATGTTTATACTCGCGTTCATATACGAGAATTTAATTATAGTTATAAATGAATACTATAAATATCAGTTGGTCGGAACGTTGATGTTTTTTGCATTTATTTGTTACACAAAATAAAACTACGTATAAAAACCATCATCTCTATATATAATTATATTTCTATGTACTAATTAATTTCACTGATTTTAAATATATATATATCAATTATATATATCATTATATATAATTATCATAATATAATATATAATATTTATAATCATATTATAAATAATATTTATATATATATATAATATATAATATATTATATCATAGATATATATATATAAATATATATATACATAATATTACTATACTTATAATATATTACTATATATATAAAATATAATATAGTATTATTATATAATAATTATAAATAAATATATATATATTAATAATAATAATAATATACTATATAATATATTAATATATTTATAATATATTAATATATATATATATAATATATATAAAAATTAATATAGATATCATTATAT
>JABUQX010069882.1:0-32500 GCA_015478945.1 Trachelipus rathkii | reverse complement strand
GCAAGGTTATCTAAGGCGCCCTGGTACGATATCATTTTCTACAGGTATATAATAGAGAGGTATAATACTTTCACAAACTGAACTTCACTTGTACCTTTTTTAACTGCCACTCTGGAGGGGGGCCTCGCTCGGAGACGTGCGGTCGACTCAACGAACGGCCTTCCCAGGCGAGATGAAAAAAGAGGTCGGACGTGAGATTGGAATACTCCATTTCTTCCGCAAGTCTATAGTTTCCAAGAGTCTGCTTCCGGTATCCTCGGAATTAAAACTCACTATGAGTTTTGACATATATTTTTACGGCATGAATAATTGGGGAAATTATCCTCACTTAATTCATAATTCCATTTAGATGCCTTTCTTCTTCGAGAGAAGGATCGGAAGGTCATTTGGGGATATTAACATGAAGCTTGGAACTGATTTAGCGCTCACTCACCACAAGTTTTTCTTGTATTTTATTCATTGAAACTGTCAATATTATTAAAGATACCTATATTTTCTCATAATACCGCGAGTGTCGTGGAATTCTATAATTAACAGGAGCAGAACTGATAAGGAATATGTTTTAGTTTACACATATTTCCTCTCAATCATTCCCACGTGTTTTCCGCCTCTCAGGAAACTAGAAGTAAGAATACAAAGAAGACATATGGATTCCAAACATCATTAGAGCACCAGCTCACTTTGCCAATTTAATGGAATACTTACTTACAATTGTGGTCGCAACAACATATTATAGATTCTTTAGGAAAGAAGTATGAAATGAGTGCATGCCGTCTTGAGGGACTGCATATTATATAATGTGAGTAAGGGAATACATGCAAGTAAAATTCTTAAGATTTAATATCAAACCATTTCAAAATCAATATTACCATAATATTATTCCTACAATATTTTTATGACGTGAACTCTTACATGTGCTAGTATCTCTCATAACTTACTGCACGCGGATGACAGCAAAAGATAAAGAAAGCTGAAGAAGCATTAGTTTAGATTTATGGAATGGAAAAAGGAAGAGGAAAGGGATCAAGTAGAACATATATACTAAAACAAAGAGATATTTGTTTTAAATGGACTGTCGGGTGTAGTAGACCCAAGGATTACTAACTGACTTATTCTATATATGATTAATAACGGAGAGAGTGGTGTCCCGGAGTAGAAGGGAATGGGAATGCTTGACACGCAAGATATGCAAAATAATCTGAACGTAGACAAGTGCGGATAAATACGGGAGTAGCTTTAAGACTCGAAGTACGGTCAGAGTAAGGTTTTCCGACCGCTGAGTTATTCTGGCACGATAGCAGGGTTATTACTCTTACAATAACAATCTTAGATATATGGGCTTCATTCGTACTCGGTACAAAGATCTTATCTCAGTAATATTGAAGAAAAGAAATTACTGCAAGTTAACTTAGACTGTTATAAGTTTGAAGTACAAAGTTGCAACAGTGAGACAGCGAAGAGTACGAGTTAGTTGATACACACATGGTTAAAAAAAGAAAAGATCACATTAATATTCATCATCAAAAGTGCAAATTCTTAAAGAAATTGAATTTTTTTTTACCAGGAGAAAATCAATTTCTTAAGAATTTACGGCGGAACAGCGGCACACGAGTTCGTCGGAATTACTCTTTCTGCGGTGGAAAGGGTTACCATTAAGTTCTCGACATTCCCCGGAAATATCAGAGTTGAGCACGGGTTTTGTACTTTCACACCCAAAACGGGTCGTTACTCCCTCCTATCCAAAGTGTCTCACCACGTGATATCAGAGAGAAACTTGGTTTTCACTTTTCAGATTAAGCAGTGAAATATATTCTTGAAGGAAAATTAACGTCTCTAATTATAATATTGCTCCCCACCAATACTGATCCTAGTGAACCAGGTTCTTTTTCTCTTGTGACTTCACCAGCAATTCCGGCAGAGATATTTTTACAAAAGTTGTTTTTAATGAAGAGTGTCTACTTTGGAAATATCTTTCTAGTAAATTTTATATATGAACTATAGATATACTATTCATCTACATATAGTATATTAAGGACTATATATATATATATAGATAACGTCTAACTTAAACTCGATATAGTACTAGAAAATTTAGTGAAGCTACTGAGTGAGTAATACGTATACGGTCTGATCTAGTAGTATACTTTAAAATAATAACAGTAGGTACTAGTTTTTATAATTGTATAAATAGTTATCTGGTGCTTTTAGTAATCACGTAGTAAGCGAAAGTTATATAGTATAGAATAGTCTACTATACTATTTATTTTTATCATTTACAAGTTAACGTTAAAAGAAAATTTTGACTTTTAACGCCACCGAGGGAACTCACTGTCCATCGTGCACACCCCCTTTCGGAGTTCGTAATTCCCTATAGGTGAGACACGTGAAACTATAGTCTCAACTAATATATAGATTATAATTTAGGGTTATGTATAAAATAAGATAATAATTTATTTATTATATTAAGATATTATTAATTAAAAATACTATATAATTATAATTATAAAAGTACTAGTAATAATAATAAATATTAATATATATATTATTTATAATTAGCCTGAGGAAAATAATATTAATCACAATATTACTCAAAAAACCTATGTAAACATCTACAACTGACTAGGAATTATACATATTTTGGCAAATATAAATGAATGTATAGTGTTGAAAATATCTTATAACTACTCTTTCTACTATTATTTAGGTAATTTTGAGTTAATACCTTCTATTTAAGAGGATAATACTGGAGGTCAAGGTATGATGATACACTGTATGAAATACTACACAAGGCTACTATCATATTTTGTTAAAAGGTAAGTGTTGGCTTATCGGTTATATAAAATATAATCATTGCTTTTTTCGGCAGCCCAATTTTTTATCAGATATGCTTAACATATAGTAATTCCGGGTTCCCGCCGTTAATTTTTGGCGAAAAATTCCAGTTTTTCCTTCAACTGAATTAATTAAAAATATGTTCTAAAAATTTTACCGGCACAGGATAATTCCGCCGGACCGAGAATATCTCGGAATACACCATACTAATAATATATAGATATAATTATAAATTATAATTAAATATAATAAAATATATAATTATAATTAAATATATAATATATATTATATAATAAATAATAATATATATTAATAATAATAATATAATAATAATATATATTAATATTAATAATATAATTAAAATATAATATAAATAATAAGAATAAAATATGATGACTTCATTTAATATAATAAATAAATATATTGAGATAAAGATTGAAAATATTTATAATATATATATATATTAATATATAGGAATAATTTAGAAAAATATAATGACTAAATTAACTCAACGTTTAGCTTTTATAATAAAGTATTATATAGTTATAGAATAATTGAAATATTAAACATAAATATTAATATATATTAAAATAAATATATACTTATATATATATTATATCAGTATACTATATAATATTAACAATATTTCAATTAATAAAATATACAATATTTAATATTTCGGGACCAATAGATAAAATTAAACGAATAACGGGTATTTTCGAACCATAAAAGGCTCAACAGATTTCCTAGTCACGTTTCAATCAAAATGACAAATAAAGATATTTTAACGCAGTCCCGTTTGTTCGTTATATAGAAAACAAAGTAAAACGTTAGAACGGATTGATCACTTTCATGTGTTATCTCAATTTGCCTCGTTTATATGATTATTTCACGTATCCGTTCCAAGATCTTGCGAGTAAATCGGGACTCCTGGTGCTCCTCACTTATATCGCACACTTTTATTTTTAACTATATATAAGATAGTAGCATATTATCAAATATTTCTACAAGATAAGCACTTATAATTATTATTTTTACTAGATATAAGCTACGTACAGTATTTTATCAGACATTTATTATGGTCGATATTATGCTCTAAAGTTATATCATACTTTTCTAGATTTATATAATTAAATTAATAATATATATAATATATTCTTTTTTGGCAAGTAACTTTTTATCTAACTTGTCATTAAATTGATTTATAATATATACAAAATTCTCTATATAAGTCATTTAAAGAAATTAATATTAATATGCATACCATTGGATTTGAATAAGTTTATTATTTCAAAATTGTAATTTGCTAAATTCTCCTTTGACATATGTCGAAAATGTCAGATTTGTTTCTTTAAATAAGTTAGTGGATAAATTAATATTGAATATAATATTTAATAAATATCAATATATAAATTATTATTATACTATGTAATATAACGTACAAAAACAAATATTCATTCAATTTATAGAGAATAAATATATATAAATATCATTATGATACTTAACAACACTATATACTAATATATCTATATATGATAATTCTTCCGTTATTCACAAGTAGTATTGGGTGATTTGATATGCTACTTTAAAGCCAAATTTCTACCATCGTGATACATATCTCTATTGACCTAAATAAGCACAGCTATTTTTTTTTAACACATGCACATCAAATACAAGCAGCCGTCACGTTATTTTATTATAATATCAACAGCTACTCTCCTCTCTCTTATTATAACAACATTAACAGAGTAATATAAAGAGTCGAAACACACAATGACACAACAGCGTGTGACACTGTGTGGCTATACTCTCTTCTTCCTTGATATTTTCGACATTCAAAAATTTATTTATGAGGTGAGGATAGATAATATATATAATCACTTTCTATTTTATTTTCATATATCTCGATTTTTGACCTAAATATATATAAGTATACAGTATATTATTATATACTAAATAACATATTATGATCAGATATATATGTCTCATAATATAATAGGTTCTTATATAGATATTTATAATTATATAATTAATATAATAAATTCATGAATAAATAATAATATAATAATAATAAGTAATTTATATATTATATATTGTTTAAATCGTTGATGAATGTAGAAGGACTAAGTCAGGATATAATTGTCACTTAATAAAATAATTATCCAGTTATATTTTTAATCTCACACTTAGCAAATTCCCATGTAAGAGGCACTAAAAAATCCCACTGTCAAATTCCTATCTTTATACGATATATTTATAAGTATTCCTCAAACATGTTTTTTATATAGCTAATATAATAATACGGTCTCTAAGTGATTCACCCAATAAGATTTAGCATGTCTAGGATAGAGTTATATGACTCTTCGGTGTCACTTTATCAATCGGAAAATCTTTGAACCACTTTTCACTCTCATTCCTCTAAAACAAAAGCGTGTATCATAACCTTATCATATTTTCGACTTAAAAAGGACAATGAGTTTAACTGAGTATTATAATCACCATATATAACGTATAGCTCTTGGTGGCTGAACATATATCTTAAATTGTGACAATTTTTTATTAACAATTCCTCATTTTTTTGTTCGGCAGACGTTTGTTTCATCCCCTATTTCCAAAACAATTATTAGTCGTGCTCTGTTTTTCTCTTTAATGAGATGAGATTACGATTTTTAGTTAATATAAGTGCCCATTCACTCGCTAAAACTCAACTATTTACTACTCTCTCAGTATTATTATTACGTATATTTAGCTTTCCAAGTATCTCGCGGATAATAAGCTTCAGGTCTTTCTCCAGAATATATTTTTTCGGTACGACGGCGTAGTTGATAACCTGACATTTACCGTTTTGATATTGAATAGTGATCGATTCTTTAGAAAGAAATAACACTAGTACAATAACTACGAATTTCTTATTAATCTATATTCGTATATCATGAAAAGCAAGATAAATAGCGCGTTTATATTTAATTTTATTACTTTTTACTATTAAAATTGCACACTTCGTAATATATCTATAATATTAATATTATATATGGGGCTTTAGATAATTTTATTTAGATAATAATGAAGGCATACCTAATAATATATATTTTTTCTTTAAGATCATTTTTCACTAGTCCCCAGTTTCAAATACTTTTTTCGAATAAATTTATATCATCTATATATAGCATGTATCGAATTTAACGTAGTTATTATTTCGTATATACGGTACACATGAGTAAAGTATTATACTCATAGGATATAATTATTTTTATATACGCGTCATAAATAAGTGAGGACTTTCTTTAGTTTGGCCATAATATATATATATATTACATGGAATACTAGTTAGTTCTTATTGTATTTCGATATCGATAACTGCGGCTTATACTGATATATCTTTATCCTCATCAATATTTTGAGAGTTTTCTTGAAGAAAGTCTTACAGCACTCTATAATACATACATATATATATCGCTGAGAATTTCGATTATATATTCATCTATATAATTTATATAACTCATTTATATATATTCTATACTTTTTATTCAAGTTATTCACTAGAGATCCATATCGTACCTACTTAGATGCGTTTTTATCGCTAGATAAAATCTTTGTCGTGAGTTGGGTTATTTTTAGTAGTTATTTTGGCTCGC
Organism: Trachelipus rathkii; assembly: GCA_015478945.1. Taxonomy (NCBI): domain Eukaryota; kingdom Metazoa; phylum Arthropoda; class Malacostraca; order Isopoda; family Trachelipodidae; genus Trachelipus; species Trachelipus rathkii. Next base: position 26,033 of record JABUQX010069882.1, on the reverse strand, counting down.
TTTCAAAAACTCGTAAAGATTTTTTTTTATCGCGATCGTGTTTATGGTGTTGGCACAGTCGAAGTGACAATTTTTATAATATAGTATACATAGTATAATATATGAGTGACTCACCCCATAGGTTTTGTACAATAACTTAGAAATAGTAATATGATAACCTCAAAAAAATATATACTCAGATTATCTAGTATAAGTTATATTTTATAATATTGAATTTATAACTATATATATAGCTTCGCTTTATTTATTTATATATGGCGCTAGTAAAATATAATAATATTATATTATATACATCTTAGGTATTTATATATCAGTATATCATTCTCAATTATTTTGATACCTACTATGAGTTGATATGAATATAATAACTCTAGTAGCTAATATACTTCTATAGCTCGACCTAATATATAGTAAGATAAATATGAATAATGAAGTAGTATATATATCAGTATTAATACCTATTTGGATTTTAACCAATTTATTGTTAATGAAACTGCATTTAAGTTTATTAAATATTGATATTCATATTAATTAAAAACTGTTATAATTATATATATTATTAAGTATAATAATAATATACTTGTAATGTATATATAATATATACGGTGGGGTTTAAATATAAATATATTATTTATACAAAAAAATAGCCTATAACATAATTTAGCATTATATATTTATCTATAATATTAAATTTTAATATTTTCTTATTATCTTTCGGATAAAATAATATTATAAATAGGTGAGTTATTTAAATAAGTAGATAGGATGTAAGATCACGTAATCCGCTTCTTATAATAGTATTAAAAGTATATAATAACCTATATTCATGAGTCTATATATTATTATTATATTATATTAATAAGAAATATATATATGAGTATATTAAAATAAAACTTTTATAACTTAAATATTTATAATATATATAGACTGATATACTAAGATCGAGCCTAGATCAGAGTATTAAAGGTCTTAATATATATATATATATATATACTAGTATTAGTATATACTTATAATACTAGTACCTCATAGGATTCAAGTTACTCAGTTATAAGAAATAATTTTAAACGCTAATAAACTAATTCTCTTATTTTATTACGGAAAATAATAATTATATGCATCCAGAGGCGACTCCTAACAAACTCGGTGCTGCGTGAGAGCGGGGCTTAGCACGAGTTTGATCAATACTAGAAACGATCGAATCTTCGTAGCAAGATCACTATTAGTTACTGAATTTAAAACTTCATATTTAGTTTTTACAGGAAAAAGTATGGATTATCACGTTTGAAAGGAATATCATGTACTACGATAGCATACATCCACTCAGAAATGATTTATGCTAAAACGTAAACAAAAATGCTGTGTATAGAGGAATTCCTATCGCCACTTGAAAGAATGCTATTTTCGTCAATCTTAATTATAAAGAGCTCTGAGAGCTCGGGCTGCCCTAACCGATTAAAATGATTCGAGAGAAAACTTTAAGACAGTATGCACTAATTCAAAATTATTCCATTAACAATTTTTTTTCCTACCTAGGGGAAACTCGCTCACATTCAATAAACCGAGCTCCTTATTATTTAATTAAAAAAGGAAAATAAAATCTACTCACGATTTACTGGTGGGGATTAAAACTTAATTGTCTACATTCGCGATAAAAATAAGTCTAATAGTTAAAAAATTAATATCAATATTTATTATAATTATAATATATGGCATAATGACAAAGAAAAAAACAAAGTTTACCTCATCACGAATCAATTTAATTATAGTATAAACCTTTTGTAAATCGATTCAATTAACTCAATTATTAAACTCTAGAGTATGTCTAAGTACAGTTCGTTAACTAGATTTTTGGAACGTTCAGTTTTAAAAATAGTTTTATTAGCTGAAAATTTATCGAGCTCTGATATAGTATAACTGATAGATTAGTATACCATTATATATATATATATTTATATATGTATTATCTATCATTTAATAATAATAATACACGGTAATTATATCAATCTACGTTTATATATTTATATCACGGGCTCTCGTTCTTTTCTCGTCTCTCTTCTCTCTCTATCAGGGACATTGATATATATATATTTACATACTTATATATATTATATAATCAATTTATAAGTGACGCTATTATATATACTATATCACTCAGAGGGATAACTTACGATACCATTCGGGTAGTATTTTAAGATATATATTATACTATCGCTTGGCGGTGAGATATACCTAGTCCCTACTTAGATACTGATACTAGTATAGATATTATATATAACTGATCTATACGTAAATTGTAATATATAATTGTTGGTAGAGATATTTAATAAAAAATATAACACGATAATATATTTAGAGATATAGAGACACTAAATATATGGTGTGCTGTTTGGTAGAATTATCTTTCTACTTCAGAACATATATTACTAAGGCTCTCTCTCTCTCTCTCTCTCTCTTTTTTAACTTTTCATAGGTACAAAATGAATGAAAGTATTAATTAGATATATTTATAATGAGCATCATATATAAAGACAAGAAATAAGTACTTATAAGTAGTTAATATAATAATAGTGAGAAATAAAATAAATATTTAATAATGAAAATATTTAACATAATCCTAATTTGTTTAATTTATGGAATCAGAAATATGCTCAATATATGATTAGATAAGAATGATATATATAATATATTTCGTTTTCTTATTATTATGTTATGAGACTATTATATCGTACTACTCTAGTAGTATGTGATCAGATTTCCTCATATGAGATACTTAAGACTTATAATATCTTGGTATTTTGAACTTAGTAGACTTAACTAGCTTGGATAAATAGAATAAATAAATAAATATATATATTTATATTATATATACTATATATAACATAGAATGTATCTAATTATAGAATAAATGGTATCGAGTATTAATATAAATAACCGTATAGGTACATACTCGGTGAATATATAAAAAATATTGGTATATATAATTGTTATAGAGTAGAGAAAAGAGAGTGAATTGATTATAGTTATAATGAGTAAAGTAAAGATGATAGAAGGAGAGAAGCAGAAGATTATGGTTTAGTGTGAGAGCAAACGTTTATCGTGCATGAAGTATATTTATTTTTGAGCTAATTTAATAAAATCATTCCTATTAACTTTTAATGGGAAACGAATAATAATAAATGATGATTATAATATATATATAAAATAATTTAGTTATATATTTATATATATTATATATTATTATTTATAAATAATAATTAATATGTATATATATAGTTATTATAATTATAATGATTAAATATATAGGGATAATAGATATAAGTTATTTCGTTACACCTCCAATAAACACTAATTATACGTAAGGAAATAAACCAATATATTAATATTAAAGGCCGAGACTTATATTTATAATATTAATAAACCATAAAATAGTATGAGCTATTTATGTTTCAAATGCATTTTAAATTTTATTGCAACAGAAATATATTACTTATATCCTCTCGCTGAATTATGTGAAATTTTCCTATAAATATATTATATTAAAAATAGTTACAAGAAGGCTCGTACTTATTAATGTAAAGTTAGACGTAGAATTATCCTTTTTTGTTATTTCTTCACGTGAAATAAATCAAAAAGTCTAGTAACCACTCTTCGAAAAGCATTTTAATATATATTCATTCACATGTTTATATCTTATTTTTTTTGCTGCATTTCGCAAATATTAAAGTTTTGACCGACATCCCGCAGGGGAAAAGACTTTTCTCGCGATTGTAAAGATTCTTTCCACAGTTAAACAGATGCAGACAGATAGCATGAATTAATAGCAAAATTTATTTCTGTCACATCACTCTTGCCCGTGGTTGGAACATCTCTTTCAATGATTTGTGTCATCAAAGATTGCACGAACTCTCCTTTTCTTGCAGGAAATTCGCGTAGGGCGGGTGTGTAGCACGACGCCTCAAGTGATGCTCCGTAGGACAACCCGGCTGTGTGATTTGATTAATGATATTCTAGTATTTCAAATGTTAATTTACTCTCTCTAGGCTGCCTTTTTGATTATGGTTTTGCAAGTTCTGAGCCATGAGTTATATCGAGTAGAGGAAGCCATCATTATAATTGAAATCATTATTTCATCCTAATTATTGGGATAAAAACTCTGAAGTTGGTGGTGATATGGTCGCTGAAGAGCCAATAACTCCTCTGATATTAAATTTCTCTCTAATTAACAAAGCATATTATGGGAAATTCTTTTGAAAATTTTGAAATCTGCTGGGGGATATGAAGACAGAGGCATGACCTATTTGGGACGCTCATTGAAATTACCTTCTTCCGTGTTCAGGAGAGGCTACCAGCTTCAACTTAAAACCTAGGATCTATTACATCTTGCAAATTGCATAAGTTTTCTTTATTTTCATCACACATGAAAAACTATGTTAAAATTATTTTTTTAAGTGCGAATACCAGAGACTAACTATATATATATTAATTCTGATCTACGCTCTCAGCGTCAAGATTGAAGTACTGTTAGAGTCCTTCAAATACACATGATGGATAAATTGGCAGATTAACAATCATTTTTATAACTATATTGCTACAGTTGAGCAAACAATGTTTCCACAGTCTCTCTCAAGATAACGCACAAAGTGCTCGCAGTATTTTATAGACATATTGTGCGTAATGACATAATTCCAGTTGTGATAATATGCTCAAGAGAGTTGAGGAGAAAGCGAACCTTCATGAACGTTTTAATCTTTCTCCTTCCATTAAATTTTTTAAAATCAGAAATATTATCACTTCTATCTATATTAATATGGGGCGCCGACATATCCTCTCACACGACAGTTGTTAACTAGATTTCTAATTTTTTTTCCTATTCGTAGAGACAGGTTTAATATAGCTAATGTCTCTTAAGTCCTTAAGATAAGATTTATCTTATTGTTTATCTGAAAATGGAAATTAAGATTATCATTTTGTATTAGTGCGTGTGTAGCTCGAACCGTAATTTAGATATATTTAATTTTTTTATATAGATAAATATATATTAAAAATAAATATAAGTTTCTTATAAAATAACATAAACTTTTATTTACTTAATATATAGTATATTTTATAATATTATAATATAACGTAATATTTTATGACTTAAATATATATACGATGGCATTATATATATTAATTTATAATTAATTAATTCTTTATATTTAATTTCTTTCTATATCTTTTTTTTTTATTCTTCCCTACAAGGAGACTGAAAATTCTTAGTAAAGGGTTATAATCGAATGTAAATTTAGTACAATAACATTCAATTAAAATTCATTATACTATATTTAGTACAATAACGCTGTATTTAGTACAACAACGAAGATACGAACAAAACCTTTATAATTATCGATAATAATATATTAAATAATAATAACTTAAAGAATATATAATAATAGAAATAATATTAGTAATTTATCTAATATATATATTTAATCAAGTAAACACGAGTCTCAATAATTAAAATAATAATAATGTAGATGAGAATATTTACAAAATTTGCAAAATATAAGAAAACACAGTAGAAAATCTTTAGCATCTACGATGCTAACTATTTTCATCATTTACTTTATAATATTGTAAAATACTTATTCCCATTCACAATAAAAATTTATATAATTTGTTATTAGTGCACAATTTTTATTATTTTATTTTAATTATTAAAGTTACATTAACACAGTTCAGCATAACTATGATTTTATATACTTAAGATTGCGGAACCAGACTTAAGTACAATTAGTTATTATCGTGTGAATTATAGTTCTTAATGGTACAATACTCAAAAATTGAGTGCTTTAAGAACTAATCATGTTTAGTTAATAATCATAACTTGAAAACTTTAAGCCTTGAAAAGAAAGGTGTTTCAACAGATATATCTGTGGAATGTAAATAATATTGTTAAATACTTAATATTACGTAAATTTAATACTTATATAATATATATATATATATATATATATCATTTATTTAGTGCTTAATAATAAAATATAATAAAACTAAATATGCTTAGTTAAAATATAATATATATTATTGATTTTAATTTTTACCCTATTATATATTATTATTACTTAAATAACGACTCTCCTATATTTATATATTACTTTGTATAATATATTAATTATTAGACGGTATATAGCGGGCGTTATACGTGATAGTAGATAAATATGAGTACTGTTCTTCAGCTTAGATTATAATCCTGGCTCTAAAGTATTTCTTCACCACACAATACCGGTGTCGTATACTACTCTTAATAAGAGACACTTCTCACCTATCAAAAATAATACTTATAATAACTCTTTCGTTCACTAGTCGATGATCAGTGACAAGAGCCAGAGTCTTAGTTTTTGGAGAGAATTTGTACGTCTCCATTTACGGTTTAAGGAGCCATAGAGCTTAATAAGTGAGATAATAACTCTAAAAATAAATAATATATAAATAAATAATAATATATATAATATATAATTAATAATAATAATATAATAATAAATAATAATATAATTATAATAAAATCATAAATAATAATAATAATAATAATATATAATAATAAAATAATAATAAAATTATATATATTTATTTATTATTATTAATATATATTATTATTATTTATTAAAATATATTATATTTATTATTCTTATTATTTATATTATTATGGTATTATATTATTATTATTATTATATTATTTTATTTATTATTTATTATTATTATTATTTATTTATGGGTACGTCAATTGTAGAATGGCTCTATTATCTAATGTCTAAGGGACATTCATAAGGACATATAAAACACATTAGAAATTATTCTTAATTGTATTTGGTGATTATACGTTCATTATCGAAATGTGCTACAATGCGTACAGATGAACTATTCAACTATCCGACAACGACTGCTCAACACACACACACCCACACACACCACACACTGACCACACCACTCTACACACAATCCGAACAAACACACTACACACACACACACACAACGGTTTATTAGATTATTTTATGTTATGTATACTTTCTTATGGGCAATAAACAGTGTATTCTTATGAGTGCAAGCAAATCGTTCATTTATAATATTATAATATTTGTTTTTTTTTGTATAATAACTAATAAAAAAATTTTCTTAATTAAATATAAATATTATTTTAAAATAGATATATATATATTAGGTACTATACCATAATAATAAATATTTTATATTATTTATACCTATATTATTATTTTATTATTATAAATAAATAAATATATATAAATATTATCACTCATATATAGTTTGAGTACTAGTTATATCACAACATAATAACTCGAATATATATATATCATGATACTCAACCTATATAGAATATCATTATAGTACTGATCTACTGTAAGGTTAACATATGTGAGTATACTGATATATTTAATCATACTTATATAAAACGGTACCTAGGTTACTTAATATTCTTGATTTTACTTTTCATCGTAATTGTAGTAAAGTGATAGTAATATATATATATATACATTATATTGAATATACGTTCAACTAATAAAATTACTAGTTTAGATATTATGAATACGACCGTCCTCAGTGTGAATAACTACAATATTCGGTATATATATCTCAATGAGATACGGAATATGTAATAGTGAACTCGAAATTAAATAAAAGTATAAATATAAATTAATAAGTATATAAAATTATACGAATAGAAATTGATAATAGAAGATTGTATAGTTATTTATATCTTATCTCAATCTCGTATGTATAATTTTTTTTTTTTAAAATATTATTATATATATATTTAATAGTTACCCTACTTAAAACCTAATATAAACGATAAATAGATATTAACTGGTATAAATTATAGAGGGGACTAAATTTTTAAAATATAAATATATATATAAATTGAATAATAATAAGATATTATACTGATAAAGATAATGGTTGAGTAATGACACAGTAATCTTACTATATACTATATAAATTATATATTATTAATATTTCTTTTCCTATCTCACTCTCCTCAATTCTTTTTTTTTATTTTGAATATTCATATTATCATCGTTTATTACTCTATATAGTGATAGTTATATATATATAGTTATATATATATATATAATTATTATATATAATTATATATTATATTTAATATATATTATAGTAGGTATAGTATATATATTATATAATACACGAGTAAAATCTACGATATATCTAATATACCTAAATAGATATATTTCGTATTACTCAGTTATATTATTTATTATCTCGTACTCCTCATGAATAACCTTTATATGAGTGAGTATCAAGTGATTATTTCAACTGTTACTAATAATGAGTGATAATGAGTAAGATCTCACCGAAGCTCTGAGCTTTCAAACAGAGGTCCTCTAGTTATTCCCTATGTGACGTAGTGAGCGTATTCGCTTAAGTTTTAGTTTAGACGATTTTTCATATAATAATAGTCCCTAAAATACGGTATACCTTATATTACGTAAAATCGATTACTATAGAACTGCTCCTAGTTTCAGTCACAGCGACTAGAACCTCATCTAGTCGAGCTCCGATAATCGTCCAATATAGTATATATATATATATATATATATATATATATTTTCATAATTCCAAATACATTAATAAACACCCTAAAATATAATCAGAAGGAGTATAGCATTCCGTGCGTTACATGTTCAGATTCATATATCAGAGAAACCCTTAAGACTCTCCAAGTCCAGTGTGGAGCAGCATAAAGCAAATATCAGATGTAACCATAGCTACGCCATTTCCCGACACATCACCCAGCAACACATAATAGATCGGAAAAAATAATAAATTTATTTTTACTTCAAAAACAGAAAATATATGAATCGGCTTGTTGAATCATATTTTAATAAAGTGTGCGCCAAATTTCAATATATCTATGTTTTTTTTTTTGTTTTTTTTTTAAATTGATTACATTGCCAACACCTATTTAAAATTTGTTTTCAAAAAATTTTTACACATACGTCTGGCAGGTTAATAATATCTGATTAGAGTGACTGTCTTTTCTCGTTCTTATTGTACCTTCATGAGTCTATATTTTCTTTCCATTTCAGCCTTGACGAAGCCGCGTTGTTGGTCTCGAAACGTAGGCGTTTTATCCTTCCCTTAATTTTTTTCCTGTTATTTCATTTTCTAATCAACTTGTTAGTTTCCTTTAATCGTTTTACCTTTTAGTGTTTTAATTTAAATTTAGTGGTTTAAAAATCTGTTATTGTTATACATCATTATTATTGAAACACGAGAGTAGCAGTGTTTTACAATCCTGTTAAATATTATAAAATCTATGAATGTTTATAATCTTAATCTCCGCTATATATTTAATATGTACGCTAACTCTATTAAATCTTTTCATGCATATGAAGACAGAAAACGGAGAAAAGTATCCTGTAGATTTTTGCAGTCCTGTTTGAACGAAAAAAAAAACATTCCCAAAACGATGTTTCCAAATTCCTTTATTAAATTATTATAAACAGAAAGCTTTCCTCCAGATTTTTAACTAATATTAAATAATCGCATCTCAGCTTTAAACCTAAATAAATTACTTATTATCATTGAATAGGTAAATGCATTATAATATACCCATTTCAAGTTTACCTCGTCAATATTTCGCTATCGGAATCGATAAAATTAATACTTGTATACAATGAAAATTAACTTTCTATAAATTCCATCTTAGAAAAAAATTGTCTTTTTTGCATAAACTTCTTATAGACGATGTTCCCTAATTCTAAGATTGTCAATATCCTATCAAATTACCAACTTAATAATGATTAGGAACAGCTCCTAGGTTTAGGTTTAAGTTTAGGTTTAGGGTTTTCCCTTCAGGCCCTTCAATAAGAAGTAAACCACATATTTTATCTTCTCTCGGGAGTAATAATCCCATAATTCCCCTAATCACAAATAAACTCTATAAAAAATCTTCACAATTTCCCAAACGATTCCACAATGCTGTACAAAGATTAAAAAATAAGAAAAACGATATAATACGACGTATTGGTAAGGAGGAAGCAGGGATAGTAATTATGAATTATATTGACTATATAGATAAATAAAGCTGAAAATATACTTAACGATGAGAATATATATGAAAAATTGAAAGGGGATCTTTTAAATTCTCAAACCGATGTCTTTTAAAATCATATTAAAAAAAACTTCTTCCTTCCCCCCCATATATAAACGGCTTTAAATTCAAAATCCCTCTTTACCATATTTTTGCGGATTTTCAAGGCTCACAAAAATAATATTCCCTGGCGCCCTATTATAGCAAGTAATGGTGAGGTATTTTCAAAACTAAATATATGGCCAACTAATACACTCTTCCCCATTTAGGGAACCATATCTTCTACTCATATTAAAAACAAAACATTTTAAAGAAAAACTTAGAAATAATAAAATTCCCTCCCAATCATATTAAATATGGCGTAATCAGTTTATTTACCAATGTTCCGATACCCAATTTTTGGATTCCTTGTCTCGAAGACTGGCTAACATAATCTTGCCTGTAAATTTCGTTAAACTAGTAGAGAAATGTAAAAAACAAAATATTTTTACGTTTAACGATACGTTTATCGTCAAATATTTGAGGCAGGTATGGGAAATAGCTTGAGCCCAGTCGTTACAAATCTGTGCATGTAGTTTAATGAAATTGAACTTTTAACTACCATTTATTTACTTCATGATATTTATTCATGGTTCCGATACGTGATATATATGTATTGGCAATAGTGCCAAAGAATTTCCCCATACAACAGTTATAACAGTTTTTTATTACTTTAGTCTAAATAATTAAATTAATTTAAAATAAATTGAATTAAAGCCAACATGCTCAAGCTTGTTCCAAATAGCTTTGATGGCGTCTCTGATGGAAAAATTCTTGTGTGTGATTATATTTAATTTAGTTTACATAAGCACACTGACACAGTAATAATAATAAGATATATTGAATGAAATAAAAATTATGATAATAAATGAAGTTAATAATAATTAATAATGAATGAAATGGAATACTGTAATTTATCATGACTCACTAAGAATTAATAATGAGGATAAATTAATGAATGTGAATAATAATGAGAATAATAATAAAGCAATTAATAATAGATAATGAATAAGATAATAGAGTGAGAAGAACAAATAAGTGAATATAAAATATATATATACTAAAATCGAATAATATAATAATAAAATGATAGATAATATATGAAAGTATATAGATAATATATATAATGAATAATAATAAATTAAGCATATATTAATAATTATTAATGATAATAATGAATAGAGTAATGTGATGGGATACAACAATCACAAAATTTGTGAATGATAATAATAATAATAATAAATATATAATAATAATAAGATAATAAATAATAAAGCCAAAGTTGAATACATAATATAAATTAATAATAATAATAGATGAATAAGATGATGATAATGAAGTGATGAGATAGATAAAATATTATAAATTAAGTTTTAAAATAATACCTGCTCATATAAGTACTACTTTTTGTATAGAGAATAGCCGTAGGCGAGGATTGTATATTCCCTTGACGTTTGAGTATCCGATGTCTAGTAGTATGGTTTATACCCAACATATCCTGACTCCTATCGACAACTAGCATCTGCGTTCAACCAGATCAGACCTATATATCACTGTGTGATAGACGCAAACTAATGCACATACTACAGTTGATAGCTAATGTTAATTGAAACTCGAAGTTACGGAATAATCCTAAGGTAATGTGTAAAGTCGGAGAGAGAACATATGCTCTTGTAGTTTTCACCAAATCATAGGCAACACTCTTAAGAACAAAGTATATGGCAATCCTGAGAGAACAAGAGAAGTAGGTATCATACTATGTGGGTAAATATGTATGGTAGCTATTAAATAATGTAATTAATTACTAAGTCGGTATTAGAGTCATAATAGTACTAAGATTTTAAGTTATATGATATTATATATGTACGTGATGAGTTAGTGTAGTATATTTAGTAGCAGTCTTATTGATATAATAGGTCTGAGTATAGGGTTAGTAGGCTAGGGTATAGTGATAGGTATATTAGTGATATATTACGAGGATAATACTATATACTAAGGAATAAAACGTAGATAGTCTATTCCGGAAATCCAGGCAACAGTATATATATAATTAGTAGGGTAGTGATGAATGTATGTGGTTATATATGTGATACGTGTAAGTAGTATGATAGTTATATATGTATCAGAATGGTACATAAGTAATAGTATATGTAATATTATAGGTGAGTAAAGTTGGGTTAATGAGTGTGTATAGTAATATGGTGTAATGATGAATTTAGGGTTAGATGTAGATGGTATGTAGAATACATGGTATAAGTTATAGGTATTGAATAATTAGTGTAGTAGTATTATAGTAGTGTTGTAGATATATATATATGTAAGTAGTGATGTAGTAAGTATTAGGTAGTTATAATATATCAGACAATAGAATCAGTAAAAACGTACCTTGTGTTTTGTTTTGGCTATTACGAAGATTGTATAGCTTCAAGATTTCTAAAGTATCGTTGGGCCAAATTTAGACCTAATTTTGTTGTAACTTGAACTGATCACCTCTCTCCACGAAGATATATTCAGATCTCGTGTCCATGTCCGATCTGTAAACATGTTTCATTATATGTTTTACCGTAATAGAAAAGATTTATAAGAATCTTATATATAGTATCGCTTATCCGTTGTTATAGATTCAAACGCAATTATACATGTATTGTAAAATGTGTATTGATAAGATTTAGGAATGGTGTTAGAGTATGTTTAAGTCGTTGTGTTTTTTTGACGTGTGATAAGTTAAGATGGGCCTATATTAGAGTAGGTGGCTTAGGGTTAGGTTAGGTTAAGCTTAAGCAGTGTCCATGCACTTGTAATTACACGAGTAAGGACAATGTAATATCCATTTATTATTGTATTATATTAGTTATTTAGTGACCATATAGTTAAATATATATCATATAACTAAGTTATATAGAGTATATATAGTAGTAGTATAATTAGTTATATATGGTCTCTCCGTAGTATTCTTGTAATATCATTAATATATTTAAATATAAATATATGAGTAAACAGTTATATTAAGCTTTATACAGCTACATGATAAATATATATATAGTTTTGTGTGTGTGTGTGTTCCCGTAAAGGTACGGGGAGCCAAGGAGTAAATAACGTTATAAGAATAAAATCAATGGGTTTAAATTATAAAGAAGTATCTTACAATGCGTGAATGCTAAAACAAGTTCGCACGATTTGTGAATCTATGTGGATAAAGAGCGTGCAGATTCATTGGACAAAGAGAGAGTAAGTGATATTCTGTAAAAATGAAAATAAAACTATGCATATATATAATTATTATATAAAATACTAAATATATATATATATTATTATTATATATATTATATTATAGAAATAATATATATAAATATTTATAGATAATACAATATTAAATAATAATTATAATAGTATTAATATTAGTAAATATATTTTATTATTAGGAATATATATATATAATCAAATGTTAAATAGCTTTTTATTGATTATGTTTTTTTTATATATTAAATTTTAAAAATTTATTTTTTTTTTTTTTTTAAAATCTTAAAGCGTATTCTTAACAACTCGACATATATATATTTATGTTAACATGAAGTATTTTGATTGTAATCAGCTGACTCATTCATTCAATTCATCAAAATCTGACTAATTCATATAATTTTGTACGAAAAACGTTCTAATATTTAATGGAAAGAGTACCAACAAGTGCGAATAAATTGAGTAAATCTGTCATTTTTTCATTTATGGTAATGACATTGATTGATATACTATATATCTTAAATTCACAAGTCACAGAATTGATAGAAGGGTTGGCAGATGTCCTTAAGACTTAATGAGGTTCACTTAATAGTTTGATCTACTAGCTTTTATTTTTTTTCATTTTTATTAAACATTATCATATTTATTAATATATAAAAATATATTAAAAAATTTTTTAGATAAATTATATAAATTCACTTAAAATTATGATATAATTATTTAAAATATACTTATTTTTTAAATTTAAAAATTCATTTATTCATTAATAATATATTTATGATGTAAAATTTATTTTGTGTAATTATATTTATTATTTAAACATATATTTAGTAAAGTATTATTGGTGTTTAAATACAATTCATCATTAATTTAAAATGCAAATATAAAATTAAATAATCTTAACTTATTAATTTGTAATTAAAGTTTTATTATTATTATTGATTATAAATAAAAGAATTAAATTTGATATAATTTCTTTTGACATTATATAATTCATAAATTTGAACGTGATCTTTTATAAAGTTAACTAATTAATGATTAAATATTTAATAATTTTGATCATCGTAAAATAAAGATTTAAAGCTTGGTAATAAGGAGTCTTTTGAAACACTAAATTAAAAATAAAAGTATAATTTAATCAACTACTTTATTATTATATTAATATATTTTATATATATATTATTAATAATATTATTACATTATTATAATTATTATTATTATTATTATTATTGAGTGTAAAATTATTAAAATTATTTATTATATTATTATTGTATAATAAACTGATGAATTATTATAGTGATTAAAATATTATATAATTAATTTTACATTAGTGATTATATATAAATACTTAAATATATATATTTATATCAATTATATAAATTATATGATATATATATATCTAATATATTAATATTTTATTTAATGATCGTTTAAATATAGTAATTTTTTTTAGGATAGAATATTCTGTACAATATGTATTTTATTAAAATATCAATTTAGATTAATGATTTATCTAAATGTCCTGATGCAAAATAATTCCTATTAGAATATATACATGGGACATCACTACAGTCTTATTGAGTATCCAGAATTAATATACCTATCAATTGTAACTGTTAAAGATAATATCTATTATAATATTTGGATTTTAAACGATCCAATTGATATTATTATATAAATTAGTATATTATTAGTTTTTTATACAGCTTTGAATAATCGGCATTTATTAAATAATAAAATTGATTGCCGTTATGAAAGATGTTGTTCAATTGCCACAAGCCATTTGAGGCGCTGATTAATATGATTAGTCTTAATCTATACAACCTAATAAATTATATAATTGCATGATAATAAATTAATAGTTCTACTATGTTCATAAAATCAACAGATAAATGTTCTCCGAAATATAGATATAATAAATAATTGCTATCAGTATATAATATTTTAAAATAGCTTAATGTTAAATTTATCAAAGTAAGTTTTATTTTATTCTGTATTCACTAGGCATAATAATATTTGCTATGCCTAAATAATAACTATAACCACCCATGAGCAGTGTTTTTTTTTTATTTTTTTTTTTTTTAATTATTATTTATTTGTAATTTTTGAGTGTTCAGACTTTAACCAAGAAACGACATATGACCGTACCCTCCGTATAGACAAATATATGCCCATCAGTCCATATATCGCAATTTCAAGTTCCTAAAAAATGAAATATGTCTTATATAATATGAGCTACGTTAGTTGACTTCTACCCCATCAATGAATTGTATATTATATATATAAACTATTATCATATATAAACGTAGCTTATAATCTCTTCTCAAAGTATATTAGGTTAACCATAGGGGACTACAGGATAAATATCTAATACTATTTAAAGGCGGGCTATCCAAGCCGTCGCCACCAAGTGTCCCGCAGCAGTTTTAATTCTGTCATTCGCCAGGATACATAAAAATCAGACTGTTATGCCGGGAGGATTATAACACCAGAGTCTCATGTATATGTTATAATAAGTCGGGAGTCAACCTCCTACGCCACGAAGCTAATTACATATAATATAAGTAATATATAATAATATAATTAATAAATATAATATATTAGATATATTATAATATATAGTATATATATATAAAATTATATATATTAATTGATATATATTTAAATATATAATATAATTTATATAAATATTAATATATTAATATTGGGATATTCATATTCTACATGCAACACTATACACGGAAGAAGAATTCTACATAATTTTTTTTTTTACGAGTATTTGAATATATGTTAATATATATATAAATATATATATATATAATATAATTATAAATTATATATATAATAATTAATAATAATATTATATAATATAATTATGTCAATAGCATATGTATATATATAAATATAATATATATATAATAATGTTGGTTAATTAATATATGGGTGAAGAGGAAAAAAAACCGAGTGGTTGTTGAAGGTAAAGTTTTTCAAACTAGCTACAAAACTATATTAATTAATTATATTTATTTAAAGATATAGTGGCTGATAATATTTAGTATTCGTCACTGAATGAATACGTGGTTAGGTATATGATGTAAAATTCTACATCGGTAACAACACATAATTTAGTTAGTAATGTAAATAAAACATTTACAATGTGAAATAATCGAACAACACTCGCGATTATTGACAGTTATTACATAGCTTAACTACCATTAATAATCAAGAGCGAGCGCTCAGAGATATGCTACGAAGTTGAAATTAGTGTACCGATGAATCCTAAGCTAGCTTAAAAATGATTCCAACTTTTATTTATTTCTTTAAGTAAGATCGCTATGAGTTCTTTGCGTTATTCAAAGCCTATGTTGCTGTCCGAAGTTCACCGCACGTACAATTCCCTTGAAGTGATCCGGAGAGTATTCACTAACTGCGTTACCAACTCCTGTATGCTGTATTAAAATCCTGTGCAAGTCCAAATTTATGTCTAAGAAAAAAACCAAGCAAATTTTTGCAACTCTAGCGCTCCTTGGCGCGTAAAATCATATTCATATACCGACCGAGATACCGAGATTCTTAAAACGTAGTACATTTGCATTTTTTAACAAAGACATTCGTTATTAAATATTACATATAGTAACTACATAATATTCTATTATAGATATAGCATAAATAAGAACTCATGATTATTTAGTTAGAAATGAATTATACTTATATATGAATTAATAAATTATTCGAGTTGAGAGTTGATTTAATGACTTCCGGAAATGAAAAAATATAATTTTTTTGAAAATGAATAAAGTATTCATTGATAACATAAATATAATACTCACCTATGCAGATAGTAGAAATTATATATTAATTTTATAAATATATTTGATTAACTAAGAATATATATATCTACTCACACATTTCATATATATATATAATATATATAAAATTATAATATATATATAATATATATATATATAAATATATTAATATATAATTAATTATATATATATATATATAAAAAAATCAATTTTAAGAAATTTATGTTATTATATTAAATATTATATATATAATAATATAATTATATAAATATATATAATATAATATAATAATATAATTAAGTAAACGGCTAATATATATTAGTATATAATTTAATACTGTATGATATAAATAGTATAGTATTATAATTATAAGATTAAATTAAACTCTTTATATAGATAGAAAGTATCTAGAAACATATGTTAGTAGAGTTAAGTCGAAATAATACACATTAATTAGTAGTATGAGAATGACAAGTATATAGGTAGACATGAATATAATTTTAGTTATTTAGGTAAAATACTATTAAATACTGGAGTATATAGAGAATATTAAGTGAAAAAGTTTAATATTATTAATTATAATAGACGCAGGAATAAGGGGGAGAATGAGTAAATGAGAGAGATAGAGTATAGTAGAGATAGTAGAGTAACTGTAGAGAGAGAGTAAGTAAGTATATTAGTAGAGATAGAGTAAGAGATAGAGAATAAGAAAATATAAAATTAAAATAAGAGACTGCTGCATTATTATTAGGTTATATATCCTATAAGGAAGTATTTATTATATAGACCAGATTAAGTTTGATTATGCTGGTAGATAATGTATTATGAAATGATTAATATGCAGTGAGTAGAATAAGTTGGAGTAGCTAATAATATGAGAAAGATAGTACCAAATATTTATAGTACGTTTAGTTTGTGATCCAAATATTTATATTATATATCACTATATATATATATATAATATGTCATATAATATGAGCTGACTCTTCATTTTATAATATATAATAATCAATATTTATGAGCATACATACATAGCTGAATAGTATTTTGTTATTTCACAAATTATCACAATAAACTATATTATATGCGGTTAAAATACTACCTAGTGAGTTTGGGAGTAATTACTAGGAATTTATATACCCAATTCAATAAATGAGACTATCTTAACCAAATTTTGTTACATACTATGAAAATTAATTCACTCGTAATCTTCTCGTATTCGTGGAGTTGAGAGCTACATCACTTGAGTAACACTATTCTCGTTTATTATTATACCTATTTATATGTATAGGCACCACCTATGAGAGGCTCATTCTATCTATAGTAGGCAAATTGAACCTCAATATCGATTCACTCGTATATAAACAGCCATCCCCTTTCTCTGTTCCATGTTTATTCTAGACTGCCTCCAAGCTTCGCTACTGTCCACTCCCGTCAATTACCCCAAATCAATTATGAGATGAGTATTCACGTGTACTCTTATCACTAGTATAAGTAAGCCTTTTCCATTGCGATTCAACTATACGAATAAATTAACACCATATTCAAATTAATGGCCGACATGACACCCCTGTCAAACACATATATCTGCATCGAAAACTTTTTGTGGCACTCGCTCACTGCTCAACTACTTCAATCTGACCTCGACAAAACGTCAAATTTTCTCTCTCTGAATAAGTATGTAGTCGAGTCGATCTTTTGAATTAATACATAACATATCGATCGCACTTTACTCTGTTATACTCACTCAATAACGACGATACTTAATGAGCTCTCCTGCTACGCTCTTTCATTCATATCTATACTGTCACTAGTATATAACTTTTCCTTATCCTACATATAGCCATCTACCTACTTATGGGCTCTGCCTCCATAATAATCTGATGATAGAGCGGCCAGGAGCGCATACTATACCCCTACCGTCCCGCGTAGATTACCCCCCTATTATAATGGTAGTATTAGTACCCCATGAGGTTTTGAGTAGTTATACCCAGTATATTAGACTCCATAGAATGCGATAATAGCTACTATATATAGACATTTTAATGATATCTAGACGAAGAGTATATTTATGTCTAATTTTAAGTAGTAGTATGTATTAGGTTATATACGTAATGATCTCATAATATAAATAAATTGTCACGATATAATATATAGTAGTAATACTCATATTAGTGTAAGTTATTTTAAAGCATGTGTTTGTGGGGTATTTATGATGAATTATAGTGTTTATATCTATATAGTAAGTGAGTATAATTATATATAATAAGTAGTTGAGCCAATAGTCGGACGTTGACAACTGTCGAGTATTTTAGCATACGCGAGTCATCAACATATTCAACATCATATACACTTAGATGTGTCCAAGTTAACGGCGCTCTAAGGCTCGAATCACCACCTCGCAATTTATGAGCCGTGCTGGAAGTCAGCCGTTTTTTTTTTTAATTTTTTTTTTTTAAGTCTGGAACTCGGGTGAGTCCCAACCAACCTACTGACATCGAGAAAATTCAAGTCCATGTCAGGAGATCACTTAAGGAAATTCCCTCACTCTATATAGATTTAGACAACAATTGAGTGTCAATAATATAGATTTCTAAGCGTTCGGTGCAGACCGTTTTTGAGTTTTCGAATTTAACCTCAAAAAATTTTTTTGTTGTCCTTGAAGGCTCAAATAATCGGTAGATCAATTCTGATGATTCCAATCGATTTATCGAGGTCTTGTTACCCTAAAATCGGACATTTTAAATCGAGCCTCTTTACGTGACCTGATGGCTTCATTGCCAATGTAGCTGGCAGGCATATCGCAATTAGGAGTTCTAATAATCGTGACCTACTCAAACTTGCTATCCCTATTACTGGTGGTGTAATCTCGTCGGAACCGAGGTTTCATGCTCCTGCGCTCCCGGATATGGGTGCAGAGCCCCCAAAGTTGGTTTTGGCTATTGTTAGGAGGAAAATAAACAGTTGACAGGAGTAAGAGAAGGAGTCGTAGCATGAGTAAGCTAGTGAGACGGAGCACTGAGCCGGAACCGAACCGGAGATAGAGTGGAATCTTGAAACAAACATATAGTTGGGCAAATGATGATTTTGAGTGTTTTAAGTTCCTGCGTGGAGCCTGAGCACCCAAGGACGGGGTCCCAGAAGAAAAAAAAGACAAATGCGCAAGGTGCATGTAAGAGGAAGATGGAGGAAGATAAGATGTCAGAGACTGAGCTCCTTCATGATCTGGAGCATTGAGCCGGAGCTGGAGCAGGAGCCGAAGCTGGAGGCTAGTCTTGAACTAAACATATAACAGAACAAGTGAGATGTCTTTTTATATGTTTACGAACCCGTAGAACTCGATTATGAGGCTTCATGTTCCTACGGAGAGAATGAGCCCCCCGGGAGGTGGTCCCATAAAAAAATGAGAAAAAACGAGAAAGGCACAGATTGCTCAACAAAGGAAGATCGAGTAACGATGACGAAGGATGATTCCTGATGAATCATAAATGGTAAGATCCCCATGAAATGGGATCCGAATCCCAAAACTGGTTTTACCCATAAAAATGGAATTTTGATGAAAAAACAAAATCAGCTACTAATTGATAATTACTTAAATGAATCACTATAGCGACCATATATTGTATAAAATATGGATCTTAACAACTTACTAATTATATGGACACTTCCATTATAGCTCTCCAACTATCTATCTTTCTGCCTATCTTTCATAATACATTATCTACCTTAGCATAATCAAACCTAATCTGGCTTAACATACTATCTTAGGACATATAACCTATTAATTGCAGCGTCTCTTTTAATTATTCTTCTCTCTCTCTCTCTCTCTCTCTCTCTCTCTCTCTCTCTCTCTCTCTCTCTCTCTCTCTCTCTCTCTCTCTCCATACTGTCTAACCTAACATAACTAACTTTTCTTAACTTCTCTACCAGATTAGTTTTTCCTAAACACATCTAAATTATCGTCACCTAATGCTGCTCACATGACTGTTTCGACTCCAACATGTGCAGGCTTTCATTTCTATAAGTAATTAATCTTACATACTATCTTAATACATACAAGTTATTAATTACAGCGTCTTTTTACCTATATATATATATATATATATAATATAGTAAACAAATTAAATATAAAAAAGTATATATAATATATATGTATATACTACTATATATATATATAATATATATATATATATATTATATTATATGAACATTGAATATTCTAGGTAATCATTACAGGTAAAATATTCCCGACCTCAAGGTTTTATTTTATATACGGAGACATTTTATTTCACAATATCTGTTTTATCCGAAGCATAATCACTCACCAAAGATTATATCACAGCTAATCTTTCCAACAACTGGTTCCTTTCCCTATGCATCATAATGAATGACGTCATTGTATTACGAGCGTTACTGCAATACGTGGCAATCCCAGGTTGAGGCACGTTAACGATTAAATTCTGATAAGAAGATATTTCGTTACGTATTGGAATCAGAAGAGGTGGAGCTAAAGATATATATACAAATTCCGTAATATTACAGTTTTTTTGCTGTGTTCCTTGTTTTTTTTTGCGCTGGGGTCTTGGTTTTTCCGTTTTCTTCCAAACCTCAGAAAATCCGGTTGATGATAGCGTGATTATTAGTTTATATATGTTTCTTATTAACTGGTAACTTTTTTTTCATTTCATCAGTCCTTCAGCTGACTATAAATCACACTCGCTATCCACATTATATATATACACGCTATATTACGACTTTGTTTAAAAATCTATCATTATATTACTACAATATATATATATATCTATATAATATTATATAGTAGTATATTATATATATATATTATATATAAATATATATATATATATATATGTAAATATAATACATATATATATATATATATAATATATATATTATAGTATATATAAATATACTACATATATATATATAATATATATACTATATATATAAAGTAATATATATATATAATATATATAATATATATATATATATATTTAGCTGTAATAGCCTCGTGGAGTAGGAGGTTGACTCGCCGACTTTCATACGAGAGGACTCTGGTTAAATCCTCCGCAAAAGCAGTCTGAGTTTATGTTCCTGCCGAGCAAGAATTAGAAACTCGGCTGCGTAACACTTGGTGGCGACAAGCTTGGATAGCCCGCCTGTAAAGTTTGATTTCCTGTAGTCCCCCTGGTTACCCTTTGAGAAGAAGATTAAGCACGTTAAATGAAAGTTTATAATATATAATAATTATATAACTATAATATATAATATATAATATATATAGTATAATATATATATTATATATATATATATATATATATAATATATATAATATAATATATATATATATAATATATATATATATATACACTATTATATTTTCATTTGCTTATTGGAACATTTATATTTTGCATAAAGGTGTTATTTAATATAATTTTTATTTTGTTTATACTAGCCTTACTCAACATATTACCGCCCCCCAAACAACATATTAATTACAGGGACACTTTACTTATTCTCCTCTAACTATCTTTCTTAATACATTGTCTAACCAAAACTAATGAATCCTTACAGTTCACATGACTGTTATTTCTGTAGCGTCATGCAGTTGTGTCCCATTTTCTAAACGTCGTTGGCAAACATTTATATTCTAAATTATTTTCTTTTGATAGCTAAAACATTTATATATCTAGCATATTTAAAATTGACATTTCGTGTTCTTTTGTATGCGTTAATTTTTATATTTCCTTTTAAGTTTTATTTTTATTTACATTTATATTAGGTGTTAAGTTTTTATTGTTTTATGTTTTATTTTACATTTATATCTTGCTTAAAGTTTTTATTATTTTCAAAATATTATTCTACATTTATATTTTTGCTTAATGTTTTATATTTATTTTTAAACATTTATTTTCAATTTTATCTATTTTATTAAAAAAGTTTTTAAAACATTTTGTTTTTACTAAATTTTTTAATTTTTTATTAAAAATATGTAGTTTATTGACCCTAAAGCAGTAAAGCAGTAGATCAAACATCCCACCCCCACACCTTCCCACCATATCATGCTTTACTGCTTTACGTCATATTTGAACTCACATTTTGTATAACATAACATAAAAATAAGTTCCTTATATAAAGACTACATAAAAATAAGTTTTTTGGTATGAACATAATATAATATTTGCTAAAAATATTTTGGTTTTACTAATTTTTTTATTCCTTTTATGTTTATACCATAAAATATCAATTAATCATATATCAGTGTAAAATTTGACATTATCATAGTAATATTTAACAAAACCTGACAAAAATTTATCATAACCTAACCTATCTATCATACTGATCTACGAGTAAATCCTATCAACAAAGCTAACATAACATTACCTGAACTAATAACATACCGTATCATAACATACCTAACCTACCCCTACGTAGAATAAACTGCTAACATTAACAAAGTTCATGCATATTAACGGTAAATTAGCTAATATTATCCCACCAAACTTAACTTAACCCTACTTTTCCATCAAATCTTAACATATCAATGTTAATTTAATATTAAAATAGTAACATTTAAAAAACCTAACAGTTTCATGCTCAACAAAAATTTAGCATAACCTAACCTATCATCATAGGGAACTGCGAATAAATGTTAACATGACAAAGTTTTTATATCAACAATGCAATTTCTAACATTACTTTACATAAGCAAAACAAAATCTGAAATAAAAATATTATTAGCATCAAATTCACAAAAATTATTATTAATGCAACATAAAAATAAGTTCTTTGTATGAACATAACATAAAATTTTAATAAAGACATTTTATGTTTTTACTAAATCGTTTATTCTTTATTTATAAGGATAAATAAAGTTAAAACTTATCAATAAAGCTAACATAACATTACTTTAACTAAGAACATAATGTATAACAACAAATCTATCAGATCTTAAGTACGAATAAGTTGCTAATTTGTTGCAGCTTCCGCCTGTGAATTTAACATTTGATTTTTTCATATCTGTTTATTGGTGCTCTGTAAATCAATGTGTGCGTTAAAATTAATAATAATAAAACTGGCCAACAAAGATTTTGCGGCAAAACATTTGAAGGTCATTTTATAGGTAACTTGTTGCCCTGATTCCGAATATGACCTCCGTTTTCCTAGATTGGCTCTAGTTTTTGAGATACAGGGTGGTCACAAAAATACATTAATAACAACAATTTATGTTAGGTTGTAACGTAATTCACAATAAAAAACACGAAAGATATATATCAAATTTTTGTTAATGAGTAAGTAAATAAAATGCTAATAGGTCAAAACATTCAATTCAGTACAATAAAATCACAATTAATGCATTACAAATCGCTGTCTATATGATTGTCTTCTGTATGCAGAATGTTAACAATCAATTTGAAGGCTCCAACAATAGTCTGCCATCATGTGTGTATCCCATCTTCCTTGTATCTTAAAGCATACCTTGGTATCTTGATGGAACCTCTCCCTTGTTCCTTACTATAACAACATCCTAGATTATCCGGAAACCGATCTAAGTGACTATGTAGAAAGTGAACTTTTATGCTCATCTTAGCATTCAAATTTTTGAATCTGAAAGCATTTTCTGTACGAGTTCTACATAGTTGCAGATTTATGGTTGACCCCAAAAAGTTCTGAACAACCAAGACAAAACTTTCCAGGCAGATGCTTCAATATCAGTCCTGATTTATGAACAAGTTGTCATCCTTGAATGATTGGCGAATTTGGAGGCCGCAAAGATCCAGTTCTGAGTTCTCACAATGACTCAACCCTGTGAAAAAAAATCTGCAAAATACTAATTTTGAAACATTCACTCATCTTTGTCTATGGCCCTAAACAAATTGCTTCATCAGTCCTAGTTTGATGCGGAGTGGTGGAAAATAATTTTTCCCCTCAAAAGTGGTTCGCTAATGATATTTGATGCCACCTACAGTCATATTTTCCCTAGCAGGCCATCCAACGTTTTCCCAGTGGTCTTCTTTGGCCCTCTACCCCACAAGCATATGAAACAAGGATACTTAGTATATCCGCTTTTGCTGCCCAAGTAAAGATGTTGACCATCTTTAAAATCAACGCATATAACACTTGGGTTCATTGTATCTTAAGCCTTCTGCAAGATCATACTGTGATTATTTTCATATTCCTCTCTCAGTTTTGTTGAGTGACCTATTAATCGATGCATAATTGCCATTGTTCAATAAAACACACTTCAAGCTTCTCGTTGAATTATCTAAACGATCGCCAATCTTCTGGTCGGTATTAAAAGTAAAGCCCCATTAGAGTAGGTAGTCCAAGAATAAGAAATGGAAATTTGGTGCCTTAATGAAATTATGGAAGAAATACCTACCTCTCTTGTCCGAAAAAAAGTTATTTTACATTCGGCCTTGAGACAGTTCTTTTTCACTTAGTCTAGATGCTAAAAGTTCAGAATCTTGATTGGAGAGACTTAACTCTCGTACTAAATCATTGACTCTTCCTGGGGAGAGAACTATTGCTGTGTAGAAGTACTTTCCTTCATATTCACTACCACGATCTGCACGTGTGCACACCATATCCTGGATATCTTCTTCATCAGACAATGCTAAGTCTGGGAGGGAGTGTAGTGAACACTGGATGGGGACATCGTGGACTGTGTACAGGTCGCCTTGCTGATTCCAAATCCGGATACTCAAATTTACGTTTCTGGTAACGGATTGATACCTTTCACATTAACCAAACAAAAAAACAGCACTGTGGTGATTCTTTGTGGCTCTCCGCCATACCAGAAGGCACACCAAATGTTT
>JABUQX010069881.1:12500-49938 GCA_015478945.1 Trachelipus rathkii | reverse complement strand
AGTAATTTCAATAATCAAAAACATATATTAAGTATATTCACAATTTTATAATATAGACTACTGAAAACTAAAAAGGACATTACGGTTTAGGTCATCCATTTAATAAGGAGTAAAGTAATGAACTGAAAAAAAAAATAATTTTATACCACGTACCTAATAAGATAGCCCCAGATCGTTTTTCTTATCTAAAATGTTTTTGATGATTAAATATTTTTTTTTTTTACCATCTTACACACTACACCTACATCTAAATCACTATAATAATGATGTTTAACCGACTCCAAATACCTTACATAATATATATATATTATATATATATATATAATATCATTATTGGTTTGTATGATAGTATCGTTCGGATTGTAGTATCGCTTTTGATCGGTTCCGAAATGGTTACGTAAAATGGCCATACTCTTACTTTTGGGTTTAAAATATTATAGAGTTTTTTAGATTCGTTAAAATCTAGTTAAATGATATCATACAAGTTATGTCTTTTTTTTTTTTTTTTTCTCGATTCTTTTGAACTTAGAGTTCTTAGCGTTCTCCAAATTGATCATTTAGGTTTAAAATTACCTTTTGACAGCCATAATATGAATTTATAAGATTTATTTCATATTTATTCTGTCAATAGTTATTTTTTTTTTTGACGCCAATTCCTAGTGGTTGAGTGTTTTTAAACTTTCTGGATTTATTATATTTTATATATTTGTGTAATAATATTTCGTTTTAAATTTAGGTTTTGCCGTACAAATATGTTTTCCTCAATTTCTCCTTTGGTTTGGTTTTTGTCTATTTTTTTGTCTTTTCTTTTATTTTTTTTTCTTTTTTTTTTTTTGTGATTTTGCAACATTGCTGTGCATAAATCCAGTATGATATAGGCCTTTATGCCATGATTGGCTGCTTTTGACTTACACTCAGGCTTGCCTCTACTCTGCACTGGAACAACTCAACTTACTCTCCTGGTCTGAGACCAGCCAAATGGCTAAGAATTCATTCCTCAACTATTTTTCTAATATATCAACTTAACTTTTTATTAATCCGTTTTGAAGGTCATGGGTATGTCGGCCGTCTGTGCTATAGTATAAAACCATTACTATAACAGTCTCAGAATTCGGATTCTCTGATTTCGAATTTTCGTGGTTCTGACTTTAAAATCTTCTTCTTTCTTCCCTCTCATCTTCTTCTTCTTCTTACTGTTTATCCACAGAAAGATTTTTCATCCTTTTTTTGATTACCTTACTAACTTTCACGAGACTGTTATATCTTTCTGCGTTTGACGTTCAAAGAAATAATCAATAACGGGTTTGAATGTACACAAAATGGAATCGTTGGATTCCTCTCGTACTGATTTGGTTGGGAGGAAGCCGAATCATTCAGTGTTTTCAACGATCTGGAGCAAAACTGAAGGACTTTAAAATTAACCTACAAGCTTCCGGAATCTCCCAACCGCGGATTCTTGAACACATTGACTGATGTTTTACCATGGTCCTTCTCTCTAAAATTACACACTTCAGCTCTATCAGGTAAATCTGACACACCACCCCTTAATCACTTTTTTAAACTTTCTCCAAATTCATGCCTTCGGGTATTTTTTTTTTTAAAGGCACTTTTGACGGGGATTGAAGGGAGTTGCTCATTGACCGTGTGTGTGTGAGGCCGA
The DNA here is from genome assembly GCA_015478945.1 of Trachelipus rathkii. NCBI lineage: Eukaryota > Metazoa > Arthropoda > Malacostraca > Isopoda > Trachelipodidae > Trachelipus > Trachelipus rathkii. The sequence goes on along the minus strand of JABUQX010069881.1, from coordinate 48,278 downwards.
TATGCGTGTGCTGGACCATTGCTTGTGAGCCTCGATCGATATCATTACTCACGGCTACGTCTGACCCAGTCTGCCATCGATATGTGCCTATTTAGTTCACTAGTATGTCATCGTATATAATTCGGCTCTACCGTATGTATGATGTAAATGTATGCTAGAGTCCATTTTCAAGTGAGTAGTGTGCCTATTGCAATCGCTTTTATATCTTAGTATGACATAAGTGCCTGAGTATGAATGTGCCCAGTGAGTAAGAATAGTGTATGGAATAAGTGCTTCGTTAGATCCTAGTGCTGTATACGTCGTGAGACTCGCCCTTACGATCCGTGAAATATACTCATATAAGTGGCTCGCTTTTTTCTGGAATGATCAAGTACCTAAGGTCGCTCGATTCATCGCCAATCTATGTGTCTTTGCTGTGAGTGGAGTGATAATAAGAATATATTCATATTGTTAATGGGATTGAGAGTTTCATCTTTGGACTAATCTTTTTTCCTCAAATCCATGGTTCCGTCGGTGCTTGTTCCCTGGCCATTTAGGTTTCTCGTTCTCCTATCACTCACTGTGGAAAAATTCTCGTCTCCCTATCAATCTTGCAATTTTCATTCAGCTAATAGAAATCGTTTGCCTTTTTTGCAGGTACTCTTCGCGCAGCAAAGCGACTTTCATTAAATTGAAGATGCGCTCTACCTCTATGGTTCTTACTGATATTGTTTTAATCATATGCCGATCTCTCTAATCTGTAAATCATTTCTTTCTCTTCTTATTCGCTCTGTGTTCTGTTATTATACTCCAACTGAAAAGGCCATCATCTCTTTGGCTCTATTCCTCTAATTTCAACCCTGACGTTTTCTGGTTTCCTCTTTCTCCTTTTCTCACTCATTTGTTTCCTATGCCTTTACCTTTCATTTCATTTGATCGGGTGCATGAGTCCTGAATTATGAACGTAAGAAGGGGGTGGCCGATAACAGGAATGGCATTCTGTAGCCCGAGTTACTTGAGCAAGTTATGTTGCTTCTGTGCTACCCCACCCTCGGTATTTCACTATTTTTCTTCTATGCCCTCAATTAAACTTAAGCACTTTCCCTCAGTGTTTGGAGCACGCACATGTGCTCAACTATTACCAAAAAAAAAAAAAGATGTTGCTCTGACCTCTAACTATCGCGCTATAGCTTTCACTTGTATTTCTTTAACATCTTTGACTTTCTCATCTCACTTTTTAGATCATTGGAATCTCTTTCCTTCTTTCTTCTGATTACACAGTTACCGGCTTTCGGTGCTGAATCTAACTGCGACATATACTTCCTATTTAACAGATTTATGCTTTTCCCCTTAGGAACTACGGGAAGATGCCAATGTGTGGTGGCGCTCATTGAATATCCAAGATTGACAGGAAGGATTATTTATGTTTTTTATATTTAATTCTTTTTTTTTTGTATTTACTTTTTTATTTATTATGTTTTTTTTTTATTCTTTTTTGCTTTTTTTCTTTTCTATAGGCAGGATATGACGCGTCACTGCTCTCCAAGCTCCCTCCTTTGGGTTTTCCTTCTTCTCTTTGCTTAACTTTATGTCTAGGCTTCTTCAGTCTGATCATTGTCGGCTTGTTGATGAGGCAACTTCTAATTGTCTCAATATTGGATTGTTCCTCAGGTGTTCTGTTTTCTCCTCTTAGATATTCCCTGTTGTTCTTCAATGATCTTCCCTGCATAACTACTTATCAGCTCATATGCCCAAATGACTTGACCCTTCTCCCTTCATCATATCCTTAATGTCCTCTTTACTCCTCAGTCTGATCAGTTTAATGGACATTCTTGCCCTATATTATCATTCTTAGTTCCCTATATCCTTAATTGTTAGCGTTTTATTTATATGTAAAAACTTTCTTTTACCGGTTCAGTCACTTATATTCGCGTATCTTCCGTGTCTGTTAGTATGATCCAATTAGTTGAAGGTTATGAAAATGTTTTTGTTAAATATAGTATCATTTGGTTAATTACCTATGATGATAGTTACGGCTTGATGCATTTAAAAAGTGGTAAAGAAAAGCTAGGTAGTACAAGTTTGGTTCCCAGTGTACTGTAAGTGTTGAGTTACTTACTGCTGTTAAGTGATGGAACTTTCGGAATTTAATGTTGAGCTGTTATAGTTAAGCGTAAGTAGTTAGGGTTTGTCGTGTATGACGTTATTATTTTAGGTTCGTAGTTCTCTGTCGAATATACGCTTTGTGTATCTGTATAAATTTGTGTATAACACCACTATGTTACTGTTAGCATATTAATTTCTCAAATTGAGTTCAACCCCAATAATAAAGACAACTTTTATAGTTACCCAATAATTATAAATATAAAATACTGCAAAAAAATATGACTAATCAATAGATCGCTGAAAGCCTATAGATCATGGTAAGTGCTATCTGGCTTGCTCTTTAAGGCACTGGTGGGGTTGATAGGGCGGGAGAGGTTTTGACTTTTCTATCTTTCGTATATAATCCACCCGTTTCATCTATCTAGTCTCTTACCTACTGTTGACAATTTAAATATAAAATCATATTTAGGTAATTAACCATACAAACAAAATGTTATTTGAGTATCTGAAATTTAATCACAAAAAATGTTTCCCATAAATATATATATAGGGCCCTATATATATATATAATATAATAATATATATATATTACTATAATAATAGGCTACTCTATACAGTGAGAACTAAACTGTGTATGTACTTATTGAGTGTATATGTATGTATTATTATGTATTATGTATGTATGTATTATGTTTTATGTATTATGTATTATGTATGCAGTGTAATTTATGTCATGTATGTATGTATGTATACTTGTAGATATGTATGTATGTAGTATGTATGTATGTATGTATGTATGATTATGACTGTATGTACGGTATGTACGTATGTTTGTGGTGCCTTCTAACATATACCAATTACGTGCCTAATTATATATATATATGTATATATAGTATAGTATATAAGTACCTAATATTATATTATAATATTTTATATATATATATATATATATAATATATATTATTATATTATACTATATACATTATATAGATATATATTATTTATTATAATATATATAAATAATAGAAAGAAAATAATAATAATAATAATAATAATAATAATAACTAATAATAAGATATAAATATATAATATATTTATATATTATTATATATATATATTCAGAGTATTATATAATAATATATTATATATACTAATATACAATACATATATATATATATACTATATATATATATATAATTTAATATAATTATATATAGTATATACTATATATAATTATATTATATATATTAATATATATAAATTAAATATATATCAATATATATATTATAATTCAATTAATAATAATAATAATAATAATAATAATAATATATATAATATAATAATAAGTAAATAATAATAACTAATAATAATCAAAATAATTTACATAAGTAATAATAATAATATGATAAATTATATAATTAAGTAAAAATAAATTAATGATTAATATATATTGTTTTGAAGAGTGAAAATTTTTATTTATAACAGTAATAATTAATTATAAATTTGATTTCCCTTGTACGAAAACGTCTTCTCCCCTAAAATATCATTAATTTTAAACCTGTCATCAAAAATCCTCATCACTTTGCCAATTAAAAACGGATAATTAGTTTTAAGAAGAGTGTAAACCTAATTACCTTGCTGTAGCTTAGTACCCTTCTAAAACAAAGTCATACTCTCTATACTTCATTAAAAGGTAAATTAAAATCATTTTGCTCTAACCCCTTATGGAATTCCCAGGGCCCATTGTTATTTTTTACGTCAATAAATTTTTACAAACCTGCGCAATTAAAAGTAATGGTTTGAAAACAAAATGTATTCGTCGTGCCTCTCCCCTCCTTTAAAAAAGATAACTTAATCTTGTAACTTTGAAAGGCTAATTAGACAATCCGCTTTAACTCTGGGTTCAATCGCGCCTCTCGCTCCCTCCTTCTCTTTCTCCCCTCTGATTTCCCCTCTCTGCATTGCTCTCCCCGTTCGCATTGTCCCCTCATTTATTTAGCGCGAAATCCACGACCTCTGAAACAGCGAGGATGTCGTGCCGGGCTTTCACGGCTCTCTGCGAGGGCGGTCCGACGCGGAAAATATAATTTGCATTGTTGTATAATGCCCGCCAGCGCTGCTATTCTGTGTCCTTACTTGTACGTACGTTACGAATATACTTGTGTATATATAGGGTATCAGTATACTAAAAGGCCATAAGGAATTTAAATAAATAATACTTGGCTCCTTCGAATAACTTATCTATAAGGATTATAATACCTCCTCGCTCCCTTTACATTAATATTTTATATGCCCAACATATATATATAGCCTATTATATATCATCACTAGTAGTATGTTATGATACTGAGCTGCTTTTATATATCCCCCTATATATATTAGGTGTGATAGGTTGAAGAGGGCGGGTAAACCTGTAAATGAAGGGCGATGAGGCCAGAAATGTTGCAAGTGTGAGTGATGCGTGTATTCTCTCTTGCATGGAACGGATTCTCTAAGCATGTACATATTCTCTAAGCACACTCTTACTAACACTGTATATATAGTATATATATATATATATATATATATATAAATATATATTATATATATATACTTATATATATATATATATTATATATAATCATATATATATATATATCCTATATATGAAATAATTATATAGGACTATATATAGTATATTTTTCCAGTTCCCCACCGTGATCATTCCTGGGATCTGGAAACAACAATTACCAAACATTCCAGAACAATACCTGGCCCACTATTTATCTCAAATTTCAATCACCGCTAACTTCCAGTTTCCGTAAAGTTCCCTGAAGAAACTGGAAACGCACTTTCGAGAGAGATCCTGGAATCTTCCAGGATTGCCAGATTTCCACGAATTCCAGTCGCCGGTCAAATATTACACTGTCACTACTTATATATGAACTTTATTCTTCTTCACTCTTCATTACGTTAGCACATTGCAGTCTCAATCATAGTGCAGCAACTGCTCCGTAATATTCTTCGAAAATGTATAATACTTGGTTTGAAAGATTTTACACAAACACTTGAATGATAATATCTCCTTCTAGCATTCTTGTGGGAATGTTCGCACACAAATTTTCTGCGGTTTCTGTTCAATGCAAGGAGAATGAAAAATAGACGCGAAAATGTTTTTGTCCCCATTCAATTGTAAATAGAAAAGTCATAAACAATTGAAATTCCTTTTCTTTGATGATTTTTCAAACCAGATTCCAAACAGGTTCGTGAGACCTAAAATCCATATTCGCCAATCTTGATAAACTTCATTCCACGATAGTTGGCATTAAAATATTTAATAATTTTTAAATAAATTTGATTTATACAGTTCCATTTAATTAGTAATTATAGCAGTAGATCTCACTTCACAACATTGCACCACAGAGAGTATTTCTCAAACTCTGAAAAAGTTTTCAACCTATCCAATCATTACATAGTCTTATATTAGAATAGAAAAGATCTAACAGAACTCGCTTTAATAAATTCACCATAGCTAACACCCATTTTTCAAAGAATAATTAAAGTGGGAGTAATAAGGAAATAAGTTAATTATTTTGCTGTTAAGAGAGCAAGTAAAATAAATTTTTTGCATAATATTAAAATAGCAGTTCTACTTAGTATTTTGAATTTATCAATTGAAGAGGATAACTCTCACTCTCTATTGCCTTGAAATAATTGAAATTACTATGATAATATAATATTATATAGTATATATATAATATATAATAGTTATATATGCTATATCTTATTTCTTTTATACCTTAAGTACCTCTTAGTTTACGTGTAGGAATTTAGTCATTATAGTATTCCTTAATCAATCCTGGTGTTATATATTATATATTTCTATCTAATATATATCCCTCCAATTAAATGAAGAGCCTTACACTCTATTAAAATACTTTATAAAAAATTTGACTTCTATTCAAATACTGCTAGAGCAATAGAATCAGTTATACTAAGTCAACGTGTTAACTGTTAAGCAATGAATGGTAGATGGGTTGAATTATGAAGAAGTGGCACAACCAGTATCATATATATAGTTTAAAATATTAGTAAGAAAATTTTTACTTTAAATAAATAGATACTTTTTTATATATTCCCAAAATACAATATACAAAAATATACCATTGAAATTATGATGTAGGTATAATTATATAATATATTATAGGTTATATTATATCATATATATAATATATTATATATATTATAATAAATTAATATATATACTATATATATAATATATTATATTATATATATTATATATATATATATATATATATATATATATATAATTTATTTATATATATATATATAAATATTATATATATTATATATAATTATATATATAATATATATAATATATATACTATATATATATATATAGTATATTTATATATATATTTATATACTATGTAATATAATATATATATCAAGAGCGACTTCTCTGCACTCGTTGCTACTCGTCCTCAGCACGAGTTGACATTTTAGAAACTATCTATTTTGGCAAATCATATTTTACGCATGACTATTCTCTATTTTTTTTGCGCGAAAGTTGCGTCAAATAAATGAAATTATTCATAATAAATATATACAGATTAATGAAAAGTGAAAAGGAAAAAGGGAAAGAATATGGGATATTTAAATAACGCTTTTAATCACTAAAAATAGCACTAATCCGTGACCAAAGCAATTGGCGGATATCATATCTTACATTGTGTGATAAAATTATTTATAAAATATGCTCAAAATTTACAATAAATGGTTTGCTCAAATACTATAGAGGATAATAAATTAATATTGTATACAATAAAATATTAATAAAACAAATAAAATAATAAAAAATATTACTAAAATACTTTAGAATCTATAAAGAAAAAGGAAAGAGCCACTTTAAATTAAAGAAAACGTTAAATAAAAAAAATGACTTAAATGGAGGCCAGCTCAAATATTTAACTTACATTAAAGATATTATATATATAAAATATTATATATATATATAATATGTATAATATATATAGTATATTATAATATATATAATATATTAATTATATAAGTATATATTAAATATCTATAGTTAATATAGATGTATATATATATAATATATATAATATATATATATATATATAATATATATCATATATATGATATATATATATATAACTATAGTATTATATATATATTATTATATATATATATATATATATACATACCATTATATATAACAATATATATATAATATATATCACTATATATATATATATATAATAATTATATATATAATATATATATATATATATATATATATATATATATTATATATATATAATATATATATATACAATATATATATATATATATATAGTATATATATATTATATATATAAAAATATATATATATAGTATATATATATTATATATATATATATATTTATAATTATGAGGGAGAGAGACGAGAGAGACGAGAGAGAGAGAGAGAGAGCACGAGTTGTAAAAAGTTGCTGTATCAAAAGAAGTATAGTTATATTTATTATTTATATATATATAGTTGAACTATATATATATATATAATCCACCTTTATATATATATAGTTATTATATATAATAAATATAATATATATAAATATAATATATTATAATAAATATGATAACTTTAATATATATTATAATATATATAATAATATGATATAAATATATTCTATTATTAATATATAAAATATAAGTAGAATATATACCCCTATTTCAAGCCCTATAGCCCTGTAATAAATACCTATACTACTATATACCTCCATAATAAAGTATATTATATTAGATACTAGTATATAAGCACCATATATTACGCCTATATACCTTGGAAAAATAATTAACTAAAAATTATAATGATAGCATTAAAGAATTTTAATAATTATTTTAGAAAAAGCTTATTAAATAAATTTTTTAAAATCTTGAATTTCCTGTATTACACACACACACACACATCACAACACAACCACACACACTACACACACACACACACATCTCACACACACAACACACACACACACCACACAGGCATGTAACAAAGATATATATTATTAATAGCCTCTATATATTAAATTATATAATATATATATAATAAATATGTACTATTAACCTAGTAATTATATTAATGAGTATGATATTTATTATAGTTATATATATATATTAGACCTATATATTATATATATACCTATATATATATATTTGAAGAGGCTTGTAGTTAAAATTAAAAGAATATTCAGCATATTAGTGGTAAGATACTCCTTCTATGGTATTCCCGTAAAATAATAATTTAACAAGAAAAAAAATAAGATTTGCGACCATTCTTGGTAAACCTTATTATCAGATGTAGTAACAATAAATGGACTAAAATAATATAACAAAATAAAAAATTAAATATTAAAAAGTAATAAAGTATAAAATATAAGAAATTAAAGGAAATCTAAATTAATAAAATTTATAAAAAAAAAATTTATCGAGAAAAAAGTCACAGTCAATGTCATCTTCATTGAATCAAAGGTAGGGATCATATTTGTTTTGTAAAATTTAATAATATAATAATTTAGGTGATAGATGCAAGAACAATAGGATTCTGTTAAGTCTTCTGGAGATGTAAGGTTTCCGTGTATAATAGCCAATGACTGGGCGCGCTGTCATGTGGCTGATGTTTTAATTCCATTATTGTGTAATCCACTGGTTATACTCATTTCAAAGTTGGAAAGTTTGATTATGATATATTGCTCCTTTCCAAATTTCGAAAAGTCTGGTGCAGAAAAAATCTTTTAGTGCGGTCAATTTTGTTCGAAAGTGACGAAAAGATAAGTCCGTGATATCCTATAAGGAATCTTTGGAAATGGTCGTTTTGGATTAGGAAAATGATGATGTTTTTTTATAATTTGTTCATTTGTTTAAATAGAAATTGTCCAAATATTATAACTTATGCTGCTGAGTAGAATAATTTGTTTAAACTGTCCTGTCGAAAATTCGATCTTTTTGTGCTGGATTATGTGTGAAATCCTTTCTTTGATCATTTAGAGGTGTTGCGCCAATTATGTACAAAGTGAAACGAAAGTCTAACAAGAGAATCTTTATTCGCCCGAATAAAATAGTTAACGGGTAACCAATTGAGTTTTGAAATTCTTTAAAAATTTCTGAATATTCAAGTATTCCCAAACACAGAGGTGTCCTAATCTATGAACCTCGTGTTTAAATAAAAGTAATCTTTATGTGATGAGGAAACCCTCGGATGTCTAAATCGTGATATCTAGAAAGGTTCATAACTCTTGTAGATTGAACATGTACTCAATATCCGCTTTTGGTATCAAAGTCTTCGGGTCAAGGAAGCCAAAATAAACAAAGATTAAATATCCTGTTTCGAGCATGTAAGAAATAGAATTTTGTAATTCTCCTGTAATGCTTAGGTCTCTAGTTATGAAAGACCCAGTAGGATACTACTCCGACTAAACCATGACCCTCTAAACCCGATTAAACAAAATACAACCACCAATTGGAACCACCCATCTGTTAGGTACCTAGTGAAACCCTACCACGAATAGCTCAAGGAATAAGACCCTTTTATCAGATTCCCCTATGCATAACAGACACTAATAATTTTAACTTACAAATATTAACCTCATATTAATTTTATCCGAGACAGGTTTTCGTTTCACCATTTTTAAAAAATTTATAAACCGGATCCGACTCAATCTAAGGGTTCTGAACTAATTTGTGTATCTACTTAGACCTATATAATGAGACAATATTTAAATATTTGCATATTCATTATTTAAGTTCTCTTTCACTGATACTAGCAAATCTGCACACGTAGAGACCAAGCACCAATTCTGCGAATAGCCTTAAGTATCATATTGCGAACGACTTGTAAAATCCATTACCGCAAAACTGTTTAAGATATATTCCTTACCACCTAATCTGCTGATATTTAGTTTAACATGTTTACTAAAAGGCATCTCTAACGGTATATAAATTATAAGTGTAGTGACTCCAAACTAATATGTTTGATCTTAAAGGAAATGTATAAGACTACCCTCAATATAAAATAGTAAATATTGTAGTTCAATAGCGTTTATTTTTTTTTATTGATTATTTAAAATAATAACTTCTATATCATAGGATATATATAAATATATATATATATATATATAGATATATATATATATATATATATTAGATATTAAATATTAACCTTGACGTGCTCTTGCTTAATCATTTCATATTATTATCTTATAATTTTTATTATAATAAATTGTTATATAGAAGTATATCAATATAGATATTCTATCTTAGTATGTTAAAATAGGTGAAACTTACCATGTCTTATAAATATAAATATAACTTAGTAAGCGTAATATAAATTTTTTTTAATACTTACTTGAAAATGGAATTGTGATAAACATTATAGAAATTAAATCATATTTCATGAGATCTGAAATAATTAAATTAATTTTCTAATATTAATCAATAATATTATTCATAGGTAATTTAATTAATTATTTACCTTAATAAAAATTATATATCGTGTGTGTGTGGGTGCCAGGTGTTTGTGGATAGTGTGTGATGTTTCGCCTCCAAAACTCGCATACAACCCATTTGTAATCGTAAAATTCTTGAATTTTCGGTTTACCGCCACTAACTTATTAATACACTCATTATTATAAGGAAATTAAAATAAAATATTATATTTATGTCAAAGTTTAATTAGTCAAATATTAAAATAAATAAAATTAAATAAATATCAGTTTCGTAATATCCAAATTTACTATAAGTAATATAGTAGTTATTATGTACCCAGTATAGATAAATATGTATACCCACATCTTGAGAAGTTGAATATATCATACTTATTAGCTATATATATAAAGAATAGGGTCACACAAGATGTTCTATAAATCTATTATACGATTAGTATGTATCATTTTTAACTATTGAATCTGCAGGATTTATCTGAAGAAATAGTACAAGATGTTTTTATCCCTCCTCTTACCTATCGGGAATCGAGACATTTGTAAATATCTCACACACTTGAAATATTGAAAAGAAGCAGGAAAATGATAAAATACGAAGGTTTAATTTTAAATTTAAGTGAAGCAACTTTGGTATACTAGGTAATACTACTCTATATAAATAATAAGTATTTATATCGGTAAATCATATATATATATAGTATCGCTTATTAACTTTATTCTTTATTATATATATATATAGTATATATATATAAAGGATTAATTCATAAGGTATATTATATAAATCATTACCCTAATATTAATATATATATATATTATTAATTATATATTATGATATAATATATATTATATATATATTAAATTATATAGTATAATATTAAATACATTATATATATTATAAATATAATATATATTATATATAATATATAATATATAATATATAATATAATATAATTATATATTATATATATAATAATATATGATAAATATTCAATTACTACGTATATGAGTATATATATTATATATATTATATATATATATTATATATATATAAGATATATGATATATACCCTCATATAGTGACCTATAGATATGATACCCGTACCTTATCTTTTAGGATAGGTAGAGATATAAGTATGATTCCCAATAGTACCTCATCTTCATAATATAATATATAAAATAAAAAATTAAATAAATTATAAAATAATAAATAATAAAAAATAAGATAAATAAATTCGCTCTAAATATTATAATAATAAGTATATACCTCAACGCCCCTCCATACTAGTAAGGATTCAAATTATTTTCGGTTTATTATATAGTATTATATAAAAATTTATTATTCTAATAGAAAGATTATATATATATATATATATATATATATGGTGCAGTCTAAAATTTCTTTTACAACAGCAAATGCGCATGATTTTGTTACATAGAGTTAAATGTGCCAAATTTTGTAATAGTAGTGCAGCAATGGCGCGATTATAAGCAAAAATTTGTCCTTCCAATGGAAATCTTACACCTGTTTTAAATATACCCATAATTGTTTTAGGGGCTTCGAAGCGGAATGGTTTTGTGGTACAGGAAGCTGGTCCCGTGGTAAAGTGAATTATGCAATAAACCCCGAAAATGATGGGGATGGTCGGTTAAGGAAACCCCCGCGACACCCAAAGACCAACAGAGCGGGGGTTCCGGAGACCATCCCCGGAGGGGGGATTAGTTCCCCCCGTCCGTCGTCCACCTAGAGGCGGAGAGACCCCGATTCCTGAACATCGGCGGTCCTGCCCGTGGGTATTTCTAGTTTTGAACACCGAAAATTTATATAAAAAAAAACTTTTCGCCTTTTCTTAATGTCACATTCAATATTGCATTTGCGTTACATTTCTTTTTCGTCACAATTAATTGGAAAGTAGTGTACGTAGATAAACCCACCGAAATTATTTACTCGGTCTGTTGTATCCACAAATTTCGTATACTTTCAAATGATATTGATATTGAAATACAATACTAATAAATTTAATATAGTCAAAAAAAATATAAATATTATAGTTTAATAGAGCATTTTTTTTTAGTAAAAAACAAGTGAAAGCTACTTTCGGCGTCGCACTATTATTTAAGTGTATGTTAATTATTTTCTTTTAAATTTTTAATGAACTCTTCCTAATTCAGCGAGTTTAAAATAAAAAATTGTTATTTATATTAAAGTGCTTGTACGAAATATATAAATCGCAATAATAAACAAAATCTAAGAAGTCAGGCAACCCTCAAATACCTATGGTTGATAGGAATAAGTTAATATCAGCTAGACCCTTTCATCGCATATTGATAAAATAGTTAAGTTAGGATAGTTATATGGTGATCAAAATACTCCTGAGTATAAAATATTAACCATATTATATCTTATTTATTTCAGTATATTTTATATACTAGTATATATATATATAATTTATTATATTGACATTATTATAATTTAATGTTATATAATTAACTTTATTAAAATATTTATTAATAAAAATAATTAACTTATATTAATATATATAGTAGTGAAATAAATATTATTTCTCAGACAGAAGTCAGAATATTGCTTGTTGTGTAACGTATGGGGACATTCTTCTCTAAAATAAGTGAAAATAATAAACCAAAAAGTAAAAATTTTCCTCTGAAGAATTAGAATATTACTAAGTCTGTGATGTTGAGTAATAAAAGATATTTCATATTTTTTCTTTCTGGTCTAAACGCTTCATTAGCAATGACAGGATTCAAGGTTTATATTTAAAAAATTGCGAGTTCTCGAGCTCGAAGGACCCGGGACCCAAATCGCTCATATAAAAATATTAACGCATTAGTTAATACGATGCTTGCGAGTAACACCTGTATCCGCGGTCAACTCTTATCTTTGATGTAAGTCTATAACTTATCTGTAAAACAGATCTTGCAGTCGAGCACATAGTAGTTTTCAGAAAGAAATATTACGTTTTATTAGAGAAAGATTATGTACAGGAAAGATGCTTAAATAACACAAGTGCATATAGATATATTTCTGAAAAGCGAATAGCTAAATAACACATTTTTATCGGAGATAACTTCTCGATTAGATATATCTTAAACTTAATATTATGCTTCGTTTATTTATTATCTAGACTTAAAAAAAGAAAAAAACGAAAAATTTTAACTAAGAACTTTATGATTTTTGCTGCTATTCGTTCAGGGTTACAACAGGCGACCATGTATGTCTTCATTGCAAAGTCAAAATTTTTCCACTTACGATTTAAGAGTAAATGTGTTAAGAGATAACTCATTCCATGTTTATTAAACCTCACTCAGTCAAATCCTCACGGGTGTCGATAAACTTGTACACATAAATAAAAGATACTCGACACCACAATACAAAAGTCGTTAATTGCGAATTTATTTCAAACTATTTAAAAATATTATAAAAGAAATGCAGAGAAGAGAGCATAACTAGGCTTTAGGTTAATTGATGCTCCAGTTTTCTGATTCTCAGTAATTCACCTATTATATAATGTGTTTTATTGTTATCATGTGCCTATGGGCTGTTGGCTTATCTTAACCGTTTTGTGCAATTATGCTTGATGTTTCGAAGGTTAGACATTTTTTTATAAGTGGGCCCACTAAGTTAGAAGTTCATTGACTAATTATTTAAACCAAAAATATAAAAAGATAAATGCAAAAAAAGGTATTCTAATACTAGTAAATGCGAGCGAACTATGATTAAGGGAAGAGTTCGGGTGAGGGCAGGAAGAGCTTTATCTTCAGAAGTTGTGAAGAAATCGTTACCGCATTATTCAATACGCTCAAAAAATTTGTTGTATTTAAGAGTATCTCTCTGGGGGAAGGGGTCCAAACCCTCAAATTCCCGAAAAGGGCGCCTTTTTTTATTGTTTTTTTTGTATTAAAATTTTTTTTTCCAAAATTTAAACTATTTAATAAAATAATAATTTTATTATTTTTTATTATATTTAAATATATATATATTAATAAATATATTATTAATTATAATATATATTATAATTCATAATATATATATTATATATTATAATATATTAAATATTAAATTAAATAATATATATATATCTATAATATTAAATATATTATATATAATTATTATATATATATTATAATATATATAGTATATTTATATATATATTATAATATATATATATATTTAATAGTTATTATATTATATATATAATATATATATAATATTTATATTTAATTGCGCTATATAGTATATTATATATATATATGATAATATAATATATATCAGTTATAATATATATAATTATAATAATTAATATATAATATATATATTATATATAATATATTTATATATCATAATAATATATATATATTTATATTATTATTATATATAATATATATTAGTTTATAATTAATATATAATTATGTATGATATAATTGAAGATAGTAAACTATTTATTGATCAGTGCTAATATACTATACTGAAAAATAAGTATATAGCTACCTCAGAATTACTATTAAATATATTTATTTCTGTATTGAATGAATAGTATTATGGTAATTAATTTATACAGGATAGTATTCATTAGAACTAAACTTAAAATATCAATAAATACACAAAACATATAGTAATATAATAATAGAATAACAATTATTGTTAGTGCTGACGTATTAACTGCTATAGGGTACAAATATACTTCAGGAATTATGCTATAATCACTGATACGTCAACAACAATACATAATAGTTATATTTAAGTATAGTATATATATTTTCAATTAATATATTTGTATATATCTAGTATGCCTACTAATTAATTATTACTAATTTAATAATATGGATCGTATTGTGTTTTTGGTATTATTTCTTTTCAATTTTTCGTAGTAATATATAATATTTATAAAACTTTCTGCATACTCTGAATGAGGTCATCTTATAGTTATTATTTAAGTGATAAATAATAAATATGCTATAAATATATATATAATATTACTATAAACTTTATTATAATTATAATTTATAGTGCAAAATTTCATAAAATTTAATATAATATATAAAAAAAAAAAACTTTATATAATATCACTAAATAAATTATATAAATTTATTTCTACTAGCTTTTTAATATAATACTGTTATATATATATATTATATATATATTTATCTATATCATATATATATATATATTACCTTAATTATAACCTATAATAATAATATATATATTGAAGTTTTATGCAATTAGTACTTATTATTATTAGTTTTATAAATATTATATATATGATTAATTATATTATATCATAATATATACAGGAAATAGATTACTTTATGACAGTTAAACTGAATTAATAAATAGTAAATATTAAAACGAATTAATTAAAAAGAGTAGACCTATTACTAATTATAATATCTCAATAAGACTTGAAAAGACAAAATAATAAAAAATAACTCAAAATTATTACGTACGACATACATGATATATATTAATATATATATATAGTATTATATAATAATATAATAATATAATATAGCTATAATACACAGTATTTAATATAAAGATAGATATCATTATATCATAATATAACTATCAAATATCTCCAAAGTGCGGCAGAAACTTTTCAGGTCAAAATTCTGTTATGCAAATATCAAAATAAATAATTATTATTTCACATATTACTTTTGAGTAAATTTTGTACGTATAATAGTGACTAGTTCTTTATATTTAATATATAAGTGAGATAATATTTATATTATTAAGTTATAATATTTACATACTACACTAAAATAATAATATCTATAACTCTCACTATATATAGAGCTTATATCTATATATCGAATTATACTATAGGCTGTATAAAATTAGACATATGTATATATTATTTACCCTCTGTTTAAATATCAATTCATAAAAGTAGTGGTAATTATGGAACCTAGTATGGTTATATATATATACACTATATACCCTTATATTTCATTAGCCTATATAGTACCATATGAAAGTAGTATATATCTCTTTACCTGTATAGGTACATATTAATATCTCAAAATGTATTTAATATCATTTGGACTATATAATATAATCCCTTATAATTCTCCTTTATTCCTATACAAGTATATTTGTCACTAAATATTGATATATATAATTCAATAATTAGCTGATATACTATACGTTATATTATTACTCACATCTTATTTTAAATATAACCATGAGTCATATTTTTTCCCTTTTCTTTTCTTCCAAAGTTTTCACATCTATCCTTGTTATTTTCAATGCTCGATTATATACAATATTATATTATATAGTATATTAGTATATATTAATATATATATATATATATATATATATATATATATATATATAATATATTATTATATATTAGTATATATGTATATTGCGACAATGTAGAGATGAATAAGATTTCATATAATAACTCTTCGCTGTCATTTGGCACTATTTTCAACATTTGAATCAAGTAGGCTTAACAACATTCGAAAAAGAATTTACTAATTTCTGTAAAAATAACGTTAAATCTCAATACGATTCCAAATTCCCGGTATTTACAAAACTAACAGCCAATTTTATTAAAAACACACAAATCAGTCAATAAACAATAATATGAAAAGTCGTCATTACATGGAGCGTGTTGTCAAACACAATTCTTTATTATTTAAAAACATTGAAAATATAGCAATTGATCTGAGTCAGGAAGCAACCTATATCGTCGCCGAAAAAGTATTTGAGTTCAGGGACGCTTTTCTTCGACGTGCTTAGAGTTGGGGGTTCTCTCTAAATAGAATAATATAATGAAAATGGATTATTGATGATCATAAATAAGTAGATATAGATGGAGTCTATAATGCAATTTTATGAACCATGAACTTATCAAAAGTCTACAATTCGAGTCCTCTTCATCTTAGTTTAGATTTTTTTAGTTATAAGTTACCTATCTGTATTAATCTGTGGCTGTTGCCAGGGGTTGCTGAAAAGGCGGCATCCACTTCTGTGAATCTTTTTTTTTTTTTGCCATGCGAAGCAAGCTCCCCTCGGTTATGCTTAATTTAACTGCATTCCTAGAAACGTGGATGATCATCTCAGCTCTAGCACCCAAGAAATAAAGTTATTAATTGTGTAAATTATGTCCATTAATATGTTTTATTGTAGGGTGGTTTATTTCAATAAAAGTATTAGCTAATTTAAAGCCCTTTAATCTTGGAATTAAAGCAAAATAATTACAACTGGGATCATTTAAAAAAAATGACTGATACTGACTCGTCAGGGCACTTCCAAAGTTGCCTTGCCCTAGAGAATAAGGAACTATTTTTTTTGACTGAGAGAAATAACAATTCGCACCAAACCTCGTCTACTATTAAAAAAGGAATATGAATAGCAAATGATTCTCTGAAAATGTCTAGATTTAGAGAAAAACGAAATGATATAAATTCATTCATTTAGGTATAATATATCTAACATAGTAAACTTTATCTATTATATTATATTATCAATATTACTTAATATCTAACCCTCACCCAAAGTTTATAATAGTATAATATAGGTTATTCCAGCAATATATAACTCAAATATATATTTAGCTTTAGAAAAAACTCTTAATAATAAGAATGCCTTGAATAATACCGAATTATATCTGGCGCTCTATAGAATGGCCAAGTAGCGCCGCTTTGCTCCCAACTCTGCGCGTTACTTTCTGCCTACCCCAACCACAAGTCCGCCAACACTGTATATATATATTAATAATATAATATTATATATATTATATATATTATATATTAATATATATATTTAATTATAATATATATATATAATAATATATATAATTATATATTAAATTATATATATATATATTATTAATATAATATATATTAATAAAAATACTTCATATATGAAAGCTGAACACTGCGAAGCATATTCATTAATTATCCAAAAGGATTGAATCAGGAAAGGCACCAGGATTAAAATTTTTCCATTTTATATTTCCAAAAGGATTGTCAGGAAACACCACTTAATGTCGTAGGAAATTATAAAAACTAGACTTTATACTATTAAATAAATAACTGTATAATAACAAAAAGTTACCTATGATCGCAAGCTGAACGTCCTTCAACATTCAGGTATAGATGACACATCTTTAACATGGACATTAGAATACCTCATTTGAACAATATCTGACCAGAAAAAACATTCTTCTTCAGAAAGATAAGTTATACAGTGTGAACTAATGAGATTTTTCTCATCATATTACTTAAGCCAATATTGGTTCTAATTTTACTCTCAACCAGGTTTGTGCATTTGTTTATTAAAATTTGTATTAATATAAAAATATAGATATATGAATATACTTAATTAAACGTTAAATCTTAGTATTAGACACATTTCCAATTTTTATCATTGATTGATCAATGAATAAATAGGGTGATAAAGGATCTATGATATGTAAGAGCTGAATTAGCAATAATATACTGTGATAAGTATGACATAATTATTGATGTTAAATGTTTTTTCTTTCCTTTAATATCCTGTTCTTTACCCACAAGTGAGGTTCTTAACTTAAAGTTGTTACAAGTAATTTTAATTGAAATGGTGTGAAACCTAAACTTTCTTAAATTTATTAAAATATGTTTAATAAATAGTATTTTTCCGAAATGACAATAAGATTGTAAAGAAGGGATATAAGTGTAGTTAAAACTATTTTTAGGTATATTTTTTGGTAAATTAGTTAGTCGGCGAAATCGATATACTGGATATAATTAGGTAGAAAAGTAAAGAATTTTATTTGTTAATAACTTGAAACCATATTTTAGTATCAACTTTTATGAATTTTTTTGGATCCAAGAGGCTTTCCCTTTATCTTATTATAGTACTCATATTATAAAATATATATGTATATTAATAAATATTATAATATATATATTATATTATATATATAATTAAATATATATATATATAATATATTAATATATAATATATTATTTATATATATATATATATATAATATCTAACATGTGTTCTCTGGTATTTGACTTTAACTTTAATTAATATTTAATATATATATATATATAATATAATATAAATTATATATATATATAATATATAATATATATTAATAATATCTCAATATACTATATCACGTATATCAGTTCAGAGCTATGGCTTTATATATTATTAAGTAAATATATTATATAGTATATATATATATATATATAGATAGTATATATATATATATAGTATAGGTATATCATAGTATATATAGTAAACTTGAATCTTATCCAGTATATAATATATATAGTTAGTTAGTCCAGTTATACTATATAATATATATAAATGAGTATATATATATAGTATACATAAAATTTTTAACATGAAAGCATATAGTTAATAAGCTAATATAGTTATTATTTTAATTTAAGTTTTATATTATATAGGTTTCTTTAGAGCAGGGTATATTATTGGCGGTACATTTTATATTTTATATAACTTTTTAACAAACTTTTATTATTTAAGTATTATACTTTATTAATATCTATATTTTATTCATATTTATTATTTGTTTTACTCAAATAATAATTATTTACAATTATAACCAATATTTATATATATATAAACAGCCTATTTCTATTATATTATATAAACCTCATTATATATTGTTTCGTTCACACTTTTTTTGTACGACACGTGACGGAGGTTCAAGCAGCCCAATAGTTTTCATACGAGCTAGAGCCGTTGCAACCATGAGAAAGTGGGTCAACAACAAAGTAATCCCCGTTTCAGTGCTCCAGTGATAGAAGGTCTCTCGCTGAAAGTGAAACGACGCTCTTTTTTTGCAAACCATTAATTACAAGCATACTACCCATGATTTGATAACCAACAGTGAAAATTTATAATATATATAGTCAGAAAAAGTAGCCAAAAAGATATAGATGTTTATATACTTTTAAAGATTAATTACTTATTTTATTGTAAATAATTCATAAAGAACCTGGTATAGATATATAATTAAAATATAAATATAATATATAGTATGATAAAATATATATTTGTATTTAAATAATATATATTTCTTACTACAAAATTTGTTCAAAGCAGATTGCTCCATACATTAAACTTTAGATATCTATCTAACAACCTTAAGTAAATATTTATATTACAAACTCAAATTAGAATGTAAATCTAAATAAGTTATTTATTGTAAAAATAAATTTTATCATGGCCACTACTCAATTTTTATATTTACGAGGTTAAAGAAAAAGTTGGATAATGATTAGTACGATCAAAGATTTCTAAAAAACAATGATCTGCTACCTATGAAAGTTACAATGCAGTTACCACTTATTTAATTCTTTGTGAAACAATCAGATCCAAGGATACTCAATGTTGTCGCGAGTGTAGTTAATAAATAAAAAAACTAATAATAATGCCCTAAATCAATGCTTAGAAAACCTGACGAGTTTGTCAAATCTATATCTTGTTCTCTAGTGTGCTATAGATGCGCCTTGCACATGTAAGCATTTAATTGCTTTACCGAGGTGTCACAGGCTTCTTCCCAAAAAGAGAAACCTTAAATTCATCTCTTGCCATTTTGTTTTGGTCATTCCATTGGTTAATGAACTTGGGGAAGTGCCCAAGTCCAGGGATAAATTCCTTCCCCAAAAGATCCCGTTAGGGAGGTGTCATCTCTAATAAGCAAAAGAGATTGAGATAGTAACCACTGGCACAATGTGTGCCAATTTTTTAGTCTTACATTGCTAAATGCTGTAATGCAACGATAATGTATCACTATTGAGTCTCCCCATTCTTTTAATTGTGAAGTAAATAAATTTCCACCTCACTCGTTATTGTTTTGTATTATCTGTATTCCCATTTTGTACTCTTAACCATGCAACCCAACACAAATAGCCTCCTCTTGTTTTGCCTATTACTCCTCCTCAACTTTTAGTAATGTTTTTTCGTATGGTGTGGTGACGACAATCGTAATGTCCCTGCTGATCGTGTCTGCGTGAGTGAGTGTTTTTGGACACCGAAGGATGTTACGAGGTCCTCAACTCCCCTAAAGACAAAGAGATCGTGGAATGGTTGTATCATATAATCAACATATACATTGAAGTATGTTATTATACAGCGAGTTTCTACGCATCCACTTACACAACCCCCCAAAGTTAACTCTGCGCTATCCCCGTATTTTTTCTGCTCCCCACCATCTCTTAGTTATCCGCCCTACCTGTAGTAAACTTTATTGACCCAAGGTTCTTGTTGCATTAGTGCGCGTGCCCTCTTGTGAGATTTGCCCCCCCATGCTAAAGCAGTTTGTATTAGTTCGGGGTGTTTGAGCTGCGACCATAGTCCTGCGAAACCCACGGTCCATATGTGGCTGCTTACTTGTACTCTCCTCATATTCTTAACTGTTTATCTTAATCCTGACGAGATTTTCCCTCCCTACTGCCCGGACCTGACAACACCACACACAACACAGTGGTCTTGCGCGCGCGCCCGTTTTTTCCACGCCTCCTACTTGTACCCGCCGTCCTATCGGCACGCGTGTCCCTGCTCTGTTCCCGCTGCCTCCGCTCCGCCCCAACTCCCACGGAATCCATTTCGGGACATACTCTTATACTCGTTTCGGTCTTTCGTATCGACCTAATACAATTAGTCTTGGAGATATAGAGGATGACATGACCAGAGAGGTGTTCCCACCTACTCCTTATAACATACCCACACTTTCTATCTTTGAGTTCACACCGTATTGGGCTACCCGTCTTTTTAATGAAAAAAACCATCTCTGCGAGTAATTATCCTAATATACAATTGGATCGGGATGTGATCAGACCGCTGTACCAAAAGTAACCCGTTTCCTTTCTCGAAATGCCTAGTATTCGATGCACGATGATCGCAGGTAAGTAAATAGGACTAAAGCTAACCAGTTGCTAAAGCACGAGCGATCTCCTTAGCTCCTGTATCACTTCTGCAAATTCAGTGTTTTACTAATAGAACTATGGTAAAGTTGTCAAATAGTGGAATGTGATGATAGCTAAAATATATGTACACAAACAAATAAATTGAACCTAGAAAACATTTTCATTCCTATACATAAACTAAATAGTGAGAGTTTCAAGGTGGATTAGTCTAATGAAGGTTTTGCGGATTCAATAATGGGGTGCCTAAAAGAATCGAGAGAAGTTACACTCCTTTCTAATTCTACGAATTGCATTTCTTGAATCCACTCACAAGATTACGAACTCGTTAGAGCTATAAGAAGCACATATCTGATAGATTATATAACTGATCAAATGTAAACTCTACTACGTATATATATATATATATTAATTATACATAATTAAACTCACCTTATACTCACTTTAATATGTCTCTTAAATACATTACTCAAGAATTCACTTATATTACCTCAATTTAGGTAATAGTATATTTATAGTAATATAGATTATATAAAATAAATAACACTATAATGTTAAATCATATATTAAAGTATATTATATATATCTTATTCAGCTAATGTATGTATGTTGTATATAATATATATATATTATATATAGATATTATAAGATAATAGTGATATATAAGATAATAGAGAGAAAATTAAGTTAAGAGTAACTTCTAGAAGATTAGTAAAGAGCTAGCATAAGCTTAGATACAAGACATAAAAATAATGAGTATACTAGAAGGGAAAAACTCAGAAAAACTAACTTATACCAAAATAGAGGTAAAAATAATAATATTGATGTAATATGAATAATAATTTTCATATATATAATAACAGAAATATATATATACGGTACTATGAAAATAAATTACTGACAGAGTGTGGTTCAGATATAGGCTAAATATATACTAATATGAAGACTAGTATGCAGGCAATAACTTTATAATTTAGGAAGTAAGAAAGATTGAGAGAGCTCTTTAAGGAAAAAATAAGTTATTAGTGAAGTCACAGCTTGTACCCAATGATCACTCATATGCTGGAAATATATATAGTGTACCTATAATGTATTCAGAAAAAGTAATATATATAATATTATATAGTATATGGAGAATATCCTGAGTAATAATAATAACAACGTGCTGCTCAATTGCGATTGGCGAAAAATATCATTCTTTACCCAGATTCTGTAACACAATTGTTAAAAATTATAATACAACTTAAATACATTCCATTTTTATTATTACATTTGTGTCAATTTTATCAAATTGATTAAAAATGCATCTTAGTAATTAGCACATTTACGAATTTTTATGTGTCTCATGTTAGCGGAATTTTTATTGAAGTATGAGTTGATGATTCGTAGTAGACACAGAAGTGACATAAGTGTATTTTCAAGTAATGTGTATGATATTCCGAGTGATGAGAATTAGAGCACTGAGATAGAGACATTAATGAGAGACCTTATCTTAGAGAGTAAGAATGTGCATCGAGAGAGAAGTAGTATGTTCTTACTCACTCTCAATCTTCCTTTATCGTTGGTGATGATTATTTTGTTTCAAATCTGTAAGATTTGTCACAAAGATCCATCAGTAAAAATATACGCAATGATCTCCAAAGGAAATAATTATTAACAAAACAACAGATCAAAACAAATACAAGAGACAGCACTCAACTTAACTATCATATCGCTAAAACAACAGATGACATACCACTTTACAAAACCTCAGATCGAATCACATATATCAGTAAATTCTTTCTAACAGTCAAAAGCCATAAATATAGTCAAGAATTTGCTATAGTTCTAGAAATCAGTCACTTATGTAACTAAAACAACGACTAATATGGTGAATCCTTCAATCTAAGCTTATCTAATCACCAGCAGCAAGCCACGAGACAACAAAAATACTCAACGAACACACAAACACATTTTATACTCTCAACAACATACAATCAACTTACTATAACAACACAGTTCTCACGCATTCAAGACCAGAATACATAAGCTATTGTTATGATATAGCACTTTACTCTATTTCCTCTATCACACAATAATAATAGTCTCCAAATTTGTGTATACTTTGTTAGTTTAAAATCAATGAAAGACTTTCTCTGTTCTTACGATTCATTTTTTACGTATATGCAAACTCTCTCAAACTCCTAACTATGACATTATAAAAGTTTGTATCTATTATAGTTATTATATAGTCCATAATATAATATGTTTGACTCTACATTTATTTACTATATATAAATATATAAAATATAATTTTACTTATATTCATTATTCAATATAATTACTATCTTCAAATATATTATTGATTTCAATATCACCAACATTTAAAATTCCATATTATTATTTTATGTTTTTATCTCTCTTTGATGCTAGCACACATGCCTTAATCTCTATCGACAAAACTATTCTTATTTTCATCACAGAAGTGTGTAGTTGAAGAGAATGAGCAAGAGATTAGTTGACAGGTCTGGATTAGGAAGAAGATAGCGTCAGAACGAAGAGTTTTTAGGTGATAGTGGAAGGATGCAACAGTTTTCTGATGAAATATCAGATGAGATGTGTGTATTTTTTGATGAGATCAAGATTTGATTTATATGAACTCTCATGCCCATGTAAAAAAGTAACTAAAACAGGGTGCTAACCTCTGATCGAAAATGAGAAGAAGTGAGATGAAAATGTTCTCTTCAAATTCCCAATTTCATTAAGTGGACCGGTTATTTTCATGCGTCTTCTCCAATCATCTACAAAATCACAAGTCAAATAACTTTTAGTTGTTCAAGTCACAAATAAGGCTTCATATTACTACAAACGAGACAACCAAACATACAAATCAGTCATACAACAGCGAAAGAATCATCAACAACATAAAATCAACAGACAAATAAACCCATTTTTACTTATAGCCAATGCCGAATCACAAAACTATTAATCTTATCTACAACTCCAGAAACCAGTAAAGCTCGAAGTTTTTGACTCAAAGCTGACTATCAATCACTACGCAACCAAACCCACAGCCTTCACCCGGCTAATCTCATTCAAGCTATCACTTAACAACGACTAGCTATGCTCATTTTAGCCACAACAACCAGAAAAAACAAACACATAACAACAACATTAACAACAACAACGAAACAACAACAACAAACAGTGACCCATTCCATCTTGAACAAACAGAAAAGCATCTTTTTCTTCTTGCTGTATGCAAGCTTGTTAAATATGAAATGATGCATTTTAATAATTAGATAACATTTAAATTTCGAATTTTCATTTCTTTTTCCATTTTTTTCCGTCTTCACCTACTATATATTTATTTGGAATCATAGTATCATAATTTTTTATTATATATTCTATTTATATATTTAATCATTAATATTCATTATTATCCTATTATTATTTACTCTCCATTTCTTGAATTTTATATAAATGAATATAATATGTATAATATATTTTTATTTATATTAATTATTTTTTAAACTCTCTTTGATGCATCCATCCCTTTCAAGAATACTCTTTTCACGAAGTAGTTGAGGAGAGAGGAGAGAAGAGAGATAAGTGAGGAAGAGAGATTTGAGCATAGCGGCTAAGTCCGAGATGAGAGAGAGAGAGAGAGAGAAGAGAGATTGTAAATCCTTACTCTATCTCCATTCCTTTGACCGGATATAATTCAATGCTTCTGTTCCAAATTATCTATCTACTCGAACCATATGTTCCAACAGTCAAAACTAGACTAGTTACTACCACCCAAATGGCGTCTTAAACAGACAACAACAACAACTGAACAGCATTGACAAAACATCGAACGAAACCCAACACTACACTACAAAATCCATTGTTTTTACAAGCAGCCGTATACATCAAATTCTAAAACTTCTACATCAGAATATCCAGTACAACTCCAGCGCTCGACCAGTTTTGCAAGTCTGAATCCATAACACTAGCACAACTAATCTCACATGCCCTAAGGACCTCATCTTTGCTACTGAAAACAGACAGATCTCTAAAGAACAGCAAGCACATTAACATATGCAAAAAACAAACAAATAAAAAAAACAAGAACACTATTAACAACAGATCAAGAAACAGAGCTAACAAAACATGGTTGAGCGCCACTATTGCAGAAGACATAGTACAGAGCAGCCATCATAAGCACTAATGCACACAAACAAGATAAATAGAATTGTAGATTATCACAATCCAGGTACTTTTTTTCGAATCACTTTTTCTCCATTTTCTTTCCCGTTCAATTCACATTCACTAACAATAATCATCCAACATTATTATTCATTCTCATATTAGAGGCTTGTATCTAAAATAACTCATTTATTGATCACGTTATTAAGTTATTATTATTATTATTGATTTATAATAACTTAATTAGATTTTTTTCTATTAACATCTCTTTGAAAATGCATTCCATGCTACTTTAGAAATACTCTCTTTTCACCTACTAGAGTGAGAGAGAGAGAAGAAGATAGATGCTGAAAGACCACACTACAGCGCACCGATGATGTTAATAGAGACTTAGAGATATGTGAATAACATAGAGCAGAGGAGAAGACCTAATAACATACTGTATAACACCTCAAATTGGCTTAGTCAAATATACATATGATAACCAAACCATCCTGTTGCAAATACCAATCAATCCTGTCTTAAATGTTGCAATCAGTAGACTCAACAACCTCCTAAGGCAAACCATTCCAAAATTCAACACCGTAGAGAATCTGAGATGGAATGAGAAAGTAGGACTTATGATCACAAAAGAGGTAGAGAGATGGCTTTCGATTCGTTGAATTTAGGACCTAAATCCTGTCAC
Organism: Trachelipus rathkii; assembly: GCA_015478945.1. NCBI lineage: Eukaryota > Metazoa > Arthropoda > Malacostraca > Isopoda > Trachelipodidae > Trachelipus > Trachelipus rathkii. The sequence continues at coordinate 20,903 of JABUQX010069881.1, read as the reverse complement.
TAAAATGATTTATTGATATCTGAGAGAGAGAATAAAGAAAAATATTTGGAAATCCTCTCGATGTAATACGTAACCTAGCCTCCTCTATGCATAATTATCAGTGGAAAAAATTTATTTGCTCAAAAATTTGTACAGCAGTATACTAACATAAAACACATCACTACAACGTACTACACGTCTCCACGTATTCTTCTGCTATTCACTGTCCTACGGTCTCTTCACCCATGATCGTGGTCGACGTTCCTGATACAGCTTAGGCTCATTGACTCATACAAGATATTTACGATTCACTAAGCTCAGTCTTCAGTCGCTCTTATCTGTTTATAATTTCCATCCGCTTGAATAACAGTACATCACATTCATACCATCGCTCTACTTATCTCTTCATTACTAGGCTATCGAGAGTGACCATATCCATCCATTCATCTAAATAAGTCTTTTTTCTTTCATTTACGTTCATGTCGATCTTCTCTATCTCCTTTATTACTCTCTCTATCTCTCTTTCTCTCTATCTTATTCTATTACTTATCATTAACTCTATCTATCTCTCTATTACTACATCTTCACTCGTCACTCTTTGCGCTCATTTTACATACCCTTGCTACATAGGAGTACACTCTTATCTATTCATACATTATGTCCAATAATACACAACACTTCCTTCAAAAAATTAATTAAAATTACATAGACATCTGGTTTAGGAGAAGCCACCTTGTTAAAAAAGAATATGGAATGTACCCCTCCATGCCAAGGAGAGTCCCCTCTGTTATGCGTTCTGTACATTTCGGGGGTTCCTTCCCATTGAAGAAGTAGTCATTCCATGGAATTCAAAGAAGTACGATCCCAAGTCGTACCAGTTTGCAGCACCAGTTTGTCGTACCAGTTTGCCGAAAATATTTCCTCGCCTTATGTGGGTGGGTGAGGGGGGTGGAGAACTTTCCTGCGGAAGACTTGAAAAAATAAAACATGCTGCAAAGATAAGAAGGCGATATAAAAATCTCAAAAAAAAAGAAAAAAGTTAAAAAGTATAACAAAACATGAAGAAGGGTTGGAAATTAATAAAATATCTAGAAAACTGGATTCATCTTGAAATCTATCAGGGATCATTTTAGATAGAAAAGTGGTAGGCAAGTTCACCCACCATCTGCTTCTTGAGATTTTGAGGAAAGCCAACGGCTGTGCGGTAAACGTTGAAATCACCAAGAATGAAGATTTCAGAAAAAGTCGAAGAATTTAGATAGCCAGTTGAGGTAGGAGACAGATATACAGAACAGACGAATTTAGTAATAAACTGACAGGATAGCTTGGGCCAAAGGGTTGAAAATTTTGAAGATTCCAAATCAGAAATCCGAGAGCAAACATCATTATTGCGCACATAAACGCAAATGCCGTCTTTAACTGAATATTGAGGAAATAGACAGTAGGAATTAGCAGAATAGGGTTTGCGGTCAGAACACTCATACACCCGAGTTTCGGTTAAGAGGAGGAGGAGGAGGAGAGGAGGAGGAGAGGAGGAGAGGTGATGTTCAACAAAGTGGAGATTAGTGTAATGACCACTAAGGTTTAATAAGAATGAAGATCGTGCATCAAAACAGGCAGCCAATTCTGTGATGACACAAACACCACCAACGGAGGTGGTCAATTTCTAAGTGGTGATAGAGGGAACCAAGAGTGAGATGGAGAGATGGAGTGGGATCTGGAATGGCTGCAAGAGGTCTCACACTGGAGAAGGTGGAAGGGCTGGAGGTTCCATCAGGACATATAAGGGTGGAGAGCTTTCATACATGGATGAGAGGGCAACTACACAGTTGATGTGATATATAATTATATAAATATATAAATATATATATATATATATATATATATATATATATATATATATATATATATATATATATATATATATATATATATATATATATATATATATATATATATATAAATTCGAATGACTATCTCGTTTGTTCAATATTTATTTGAATGAACCTACTTTCCAGCTTGCCTCATTTATTAATAATAATTGTGAAAATGCATAAAACATTCAGATATATCTTTTGCTTCTCCAAATAGGGCTAAAAGTTATATATTTTAAATATATATATATATATATATATATATATATATATATATATATATATATATATATATATATATATTTATATATATATATATATATAGGTTATATATATATAATAAAAATATATATATAATATATATATATATATATATATATATATATATATATATATATATATATATATATATATATATATATAGCATATAGAAGATATACATATATATATTATTATTATTATTACGTATATATTACATACATATTGTTATATTAAAGAAGAGTATACATTATTACATATTATTATTATTATTATTATTATATATATATTTATATATATATATATTATTATTATATTATTTTCTTCTTTTTATATGTTTATATTTATTATAGATATATATTATATATATATATATATATATGAATATATATATATATATATATATATATATATATATATATATATATATATATATATATATATATATATATATATATATATATATATATACATATATATATATATATATATATATATATACATATATTATATGGGTTATCGATATTAAGTTACTGATATATATATAATATATATATATATATATATATATATATATATATATATATATATATGTTATATGTTATATATATATATATATATATATATATATATATATATATTATATATATATAAGTTTTGTTGCGAAATAATAATAATAATAATAACACACAATAATAAAAATAAAAATAATAATAATGATAATAATAATGATAAAAATAATAATAATAATAATAATAATAATAATAATAATAATAATAATAATAATAATAATAATAATAATAATAATAATAATAATAATAATAATAATAATAATAATAATAATAATAATAATAATAATAATAATAATAATCTATTAGTAATAAATTATCAAAGCTAAATAACATTTAGTTCAAATTTGTTTTCAGCAAAAGTATTTATTGTGTTTAAATTAAACAATGTCTTTGTTTACATATGTAAATTAGAAACATTTTTGATAATTATATAAAATTAATTTGGTAATTTTTGAACGAAAATTCAAAATTCTTCGTTTTTTTTTATAAATATAAGAAAATAAATGAAAATATTTTGGAAAAATTATTTTTATTATTATAATTTTATCTAATATTAATTACTTTATAAAGACGTTTTTTAGTTCATATATCTAATGTTTAGTGTTTAGTGTTTTTCTGTAATAAAATTAGATTTATTTTTATGAATCTTTATAAATATTCAATTTAGACTCTGATAAAGGAAAGAAGAATATATTTTTATATATATATATATATATATATATATATATATATATATATATTTATTTATATAATATATATATATATATATATATATATATATATATATATATATATATATATATATATATATATATATATATATAGATCTATTTATACACGGGTTTATGGTTTTTTTGATAAAAAAAAAAAAGCCTACATACGTATATGAATTAAAAACTTTTTTTTCTCTTTTAAAAGCTGAAGTATTTTAGCCAATCTTTTTATTATGATGTGTTCAAAAGAAGACTCTTAAAAAAAGTAGGAAAATGCATAAGAACAAAGAGACAATGAGACATTCTGATATTTCAAATGATACAACAGGATGTTGAAAATCCTGCAACCTGGATGCAGGTTCGTACTTCGTGCCCGTGGCATTCACAGCCGGCTTCCCTAATGTTTGAGTTTGGTTCTTTCAGTTCATAGACTACACCAATGTTGTATAGAGATGCATTTTTAATATCTTTGTAGCCCTCAAAACAGTAACTAGGAACAGTACAACCTGTGCTAATAACTTTCTTATGGATTTTCTGGGTGAGAGTGCTAAACCCTGCGATACATCAGCAAGAACATTGGTAGTTAACAGAGATGGTGGGCCTGGTCTCTTTCGGTTCTTTTCAGATCTTTTGTTACGAAATTTTTAATCAAACGTGGTATTGTGTAACAAAAACCTGAGGAAACTTCAAATCAAATAACTATCACAAATTTGTGTGATTAAACTCACAATTCGTCTCAACATTAAATGCACGCTTGTCTTTGGAAATGACAACGTTAACAAAACACAATAGAATAAACGCTCCAGTTGAACCGGCCCTTAACTTTGTTTTTCCTACGACTATACTCTGTTGACTTTGAGTATATATAGTCTGTATCCTGTCTATTATTATGGCAGAATATGTGCATGTGTTTAAATCCTAGTCTATTATCTTTCAAGTTGCACCCTTCATGAAACCCCCCAGGTGTTCTTTAAAATTACCTATAAAGGCAGTTACTTCAATCGAGTAAGTTGAATCGGATCATCGGCAAGTTGAATTTTCCAAAGTGTTTAATTTACGATACAGTTTATGTGATGTTGAAAACAGCCAATTTAAAAATTTTACAATTTTAAGTATGACAGAAAAATATACCAGCTTGAAAGCAATATAAAAACTTTCTTTGATTATGGAAATATGGAAACTGGCTGGAGGAGGGGGCGATGAGAGTTTGATTAACCCTTGAGAATTTAGGCACCCCGAAGCATTCTCTCTCTCTCTCTCTCTCTCTCTCTCTCTCTCTCTCTCTCTCTCTCTCTCTCTCTCTCTCTCTCTCTCTCTCTCTCTCTCTCTCTCTCTCTCTCTTCTCTCTCTCCTCTCTCTCTCTCTCTCTCTCTCTCTCTCTCTCTCTCTCTCAGAATGATACTGTAATCGTCTCAGTTGAATGAGAACTTAAGAAACGCTGGCTGAATATATATATATATATATATATATATATATATATATATATATATATATATATATTATTGTATATATATATATATATTATATATATATATATATATATATATATATAGATATATATATATATATATATATCATAAATATATATATAATAAATATATATATATATATAAATATAGTTATAGCAAGAATATATATATATATATATATATATATATATATATATATATATATATATATATATATATATATAATATATATATATATATATATATATATATATATATATATATATATATATATATATATATATATTATATATATATATGCATATATATATTATAGTTATATATATATATATATATATATATATATATATATATATATATATATATATATAGTTAAAGGTTATATATATAACTATATATATATATATATATATATATATATATATATATATATATGCAGTAGTTTTTAAAGTCATTAATCACTTAATCCTGATTGTTATCAAAATTCTTTCTACGCCCACGTCCGCATTTTTTCCACCCATCCGCCCACACTTAAAAGCCCTTAAGAATGAGACATATTTCTAATAGTTCTGTCTGTCTATCTCTGTCCATCTGTCTGTTAAGTCTGTGTCTGGCCGTCTCTCCCCTCTCTCTCATCTAAATAGAATTTAGACCAATGTATCTTTGATGAAATTAATATATATATATATATATATATATATATATATATTACCTTGAGTATATATATAGTTATATATATATATATATATATATATATATATATATATATATATATATATATATATATATATATATATATATATATATATATTACCTAAGCTGGAAAAAGGACAAAGCCCCGCTGGAAACCCCCAAGAGTGGTGGAATGTTAAAGACATGTCGAAATCTAAGTTCAACATGCCTTAATAGATAACGCTTGAAAGTGTGCAACTGTGGAAAAAAACCGAAGAACGTATGTTGCCAACCTTACCTGTAAGGCATATGAAAGAATGTGCATAGCAAACAGTGGAAGGATGAGAGTGTATTGGTGGGAGAAATATAGGACTTCTCCTATAGAATGGGGAGGTTAGAAGAGCAGTGTTTATTGTTACTTGTAATAACGACAGTGTGAGGTGATCGATGCAATAGATCGATGTCAAGAAAGAGAGTAAGCGGGAGAGAAAGAGATGATAGAACAGAGAGAAAGAGATTAGAGAACAGAAAGAAAGATGATAGAACAGAGAGAAAGAGATGATAGAACAGAGAGAATGAAATGATAGAACAGAAAGAAAGAGATGATAGAACAGAGAGAAAGAGATGATAGAACAGAGAGAATGAAATGATAGAACAGAAAGAAAGAGATGATATAACAGAAAGAGATGATATAATAGGAAGTAAAAGATGTTAGAACAGGAAGAAAGATATGATAGAACAGAGAGTAAGAGATGGTAGAACAGAGAGAATGAGATGATAGAACAGAAAGAACGAGATGATAGAACAGAGAGAAAGAGATGACAGAACAGAGAGAAAGGGATGATAGAACAAAGAGAAAGAGATGATAGAATAGGAAGAAAGAGATGATTGAGCAGGAAGAAAAAGATGATAGAACAGAGAGAAAGATGATAGAACAGAGAGAACGAGATGATAGAACAGAGAGAAGGAGATGATAGAACAGAGAGAAAGAGATGATAGAACAGAAAGAAAGAGATGATAGAACATAGAGAAAGAGCTGATAGAACAGAGATAAAGAGATGATAGAACAGGAAGAAAGAGATGATACAACAGAGAGAAAGAGATGATAGAACAGAGAGAAAGAGATGATAGAACAGGAAGAAAGATGATAAAACAGAGATAAAGAAATTATAGAACAGAGAGAAAGATGATATAACAAAGAGAAGGAGATGATAGAACAGGAAGAAAGAGTTGATAGAACAGGAAGAAAGAGATGATAGAACAAAGAGGAAGAGATGATAGAACAGAGAGAGATGATAGAACGAAGAGAAAATAGAACAGAGAGAAAGAGATGATAGAACAGGAAGAAAGAGATGATAGAACAGAGAGAAAGAGATGATAGAACAAAAAGAGATGATAGAACAGAGAGAAAGAAATAATAGAGCAGATAGAAAGAGATGATAGAATAGAAAGAAAGAGATGATAGAACAGAGAGAAAGAGATGATGTAACTGGAAGAAAGATGATAGAACAGAGATAAAGAGATGATTGAACAGAGAGAAAGATGATTGAACAAAGAGAAAGAGATGATAGAACAGGAAGAAAGAGATGATAGAACAGGAAGAAACTGATGATAGGGCAGAGAGAAAGATGATAGAATAGAAAATAGAACAGGAAGAAAGAGATGATAGAACAGAGATAAAGAGATGATAGAACAGAGAGAAAGATGATTGAACAAAGAGAAGGAGATAATAGAGCAGAGAGAAAGAGATGATAGAACAGAGAGAGATAATAGAACAGGAAGAAAGAGATGATAGAACAAGAAGAAAGAGATGATAGAACAGAGAGAAAGAGATGATGGAACTGGAAGAAAGATGATAGAACAGAGATAAAGAGATGATTGAACAGAGAGAAGGATGATTGAACAAAGAGAAAGAGATGATAGAACAGGAAGAAAGAGATGATAGAACAGGAAGAAACTAATGATAGGGCAGAGAGAAAGATGATAGAATAGAAAATAGAACAGGAAGAAAGAGATGATAGAACAGAGATAAAGAGATGATAGAACAGAGAGAAAGATGATTGAACAAAGAGAAGGAGATAATAGAGCAGAGAGAAAGAGATGATAGAACAGAGAGAAAATAGAACAGGAAGAAAGAGATGATAGAACAAGAAGAAAGAGATGATAGAACAGAGAGAAAGAGATGATAACAAAAAGGACTAGACTCCTTCCTTTCATGAAGAACTGTTGGTATACTTTTCAGTTTTATGGACAATTCCAAAAATAGCGAAATTTTAAAGATTTTTCAAAAGATTTATGTTGTAAATATATTTTGCACTAAAAAATATTTCAAAAAAAGTGTAAAAATGTAAAAAGAAACCGATAAAGAAGTTTAAAAATTAATGAAAACAACATAGAACATCTGAACGAGCTAATGAATATTTTAACACTAATGCTATAAGAAAGGCTCTTGAATTGTTGCTAAACGAAAGTGAACATTCGCACCTTGGTTGTCAGGTGTACGATTGTATAATGGAAAATGAAAAATGAAATAAATTATTCACTTTTTCTCAATTTTATATTACAAATATGTAATAAATGCATGGCACGCGACCATTTGATGAGGGGGCTTTGACCCCGTACCACGACCCGTGAGTAAAAGGTATTCATTTACATTTAGTATTTTTATATAAAAATATATTATACATAGTCTAGACATCTCCTATTTCTCTCTAAAATTATAAATAGAAAACGGCACTATAAATATATATATATATATATATATATATATATATATATATATGTTATTATTATTACCATTATATATGACTAATATTGTTAATACATATAGAAAAAAAATAGGATGTTGATCTTATTATAGATATTA
>JABUQX010069880.1:27500-31516 GCA_015478945.1 Trachelipus rathkii | reverse complement strand
GTTGTGCTTCGTTCAGTTCAGGTGGGGTTTTAACCGTTTCGCATTTATCATTGAAACGCTCTCTCTGTTTCGTGCTTCGCCACACATCAGTCGTCTTGTTTTTAGTATCAGAAATGAGGTATGTATTGAAAAAAGATAAAAGAGAATAATTAGTGAAGGCCAAAAGTTATGAACAGCAGTCTTTCAACTATTGTAACTAAGTACCTAAGTTTGGTTCCTTGGCGATTTAGTACAAACTTTCTTCTTCTACAGGAACTTTATCATCAGATATCTGCCCTTTGTTTTTAGTATCAGAAATGAGGTATGTATTGAAAATAGATAAAAGAGAATAATTAGTGAAATGAGAGTATGAACAGCAGTCTTTCAACTGTTGTAACTAAGTACCTAAAGACATCATTGGTTTGGTTCCTTGGAGATTTAGTACAAACATCCTTCTTTTACACAGGAACTTTATTATCAGATATCAGCCTCTTGTTTTTAGTATCAGAAATGAGGTATGCATTGAAAATAGATAAAAGAGAATAATTAGTGAAATGAGATTATGAACAGCAGTCTTTCAACTGATGTAACTAAGTACCTAAAGACATCATTGGTTTGGTTTCTTGGCGATTTAGTACAAACATCCTTCTTCTACAGGAAATTTATCATCAGATATCAGCCCTCTTGTTTTTAGTATCAGAAATGAGGTATGTATTGAAAATAGATAAAAGAGAATAATTAGTGAAATGAGATTATGAACAGCAGTCTTTCAACTGTTGTAACTAAGTACCTAAAGACATTATTGGTTTGGTTCCTTGGCGATTTAGTACAAACTTCCTTCTTCTACAGGAACTTTATCATCAGATATCAGCCCTCTTGTTTTTAGTATCAGAAATGAGGTATGTATTGAAAATAGGTAAAAGAGAATAATTAGTGAAATGAGAGTATGAACAGCAGTCTTTCAACTGTTGTAACTAAGTACCTAAAGACATCATTGGTTTGGTTCCTTGGCGATTTAGTACAAACATCCTTCTTCTACAGGAACTTTATCATCAGATATCAGGCCTCTTGTTTTTAGTATCAGAAATAAGGTATGTATTGAAAATAGATAAAAAAGAATAATTAGTGAAATGAGATTATGAACAGCAGTCTTTCAACTGTTGTAACTAAGTACCTAAAGACATCATTGGTTTGGTTCCTTTGAGATTTAGTACAAACATCCTTCTTCTACAGGAACTTTATCATCAGATATCAGCTCTCTTGTTTTTAGTATCAGAAATGAGGTATGTATTGAAAATAGGTAAAAGAGAATAATTAGTGAAATGAGATTATGAACAGCAGTCTTTCAACTGTTGTAACTAAGTACCTAAAGACATCATTGGTTTGGTTCCTTGGCGATTTAGTACAAACATCCTTCTTCTACAGGAACTTTATCATCAGATATCAGCCCTCTTGTTTTTAGTATCAGAAATGAGGTATGTATTGAAAATAGATAAAAGAGAATAATTAGTGAAATGAGATTATGAACAGCAGTCTTTCAACTGTTGTAACTAAGTACCTAAAGACATCATTGGTTTGGTTTCTTGGAGATTTAGTACAAACATCCTTCTTCTACAGGAAATTTATCATCAGATATCAGCCCACTCAGTGCCGGTTGGTACCATTTTGGGTGTTATTGTTTCGCATTTATCGTGATTCATTTTAACGTTATCGTGCTATTAAGGATCTTCCTCTCGTAACATATATATGGTGTGAAAATTTTATATTGATAGGACAAATAATAAAAAGATAGCAGTTTTTCATTTATGAAATGGTAAAAAAATTTTGTTTTTTTAGTTTTCATATGAATGGTGGCAAAACTGGACCTTGTAGACAAACATCAATATAATTTTTGGATTCAGCGCAAAAAACTACATAAGAAAGAAGTCTTATATACAGGTCAATAAAAATTTTGTTCCCCAGTATAATAATAATAATAATAATAATAATAATAATAATAATAATAATAATAATAATAATAATAATAATAATAATAATAATAATAATAATAATAATAATAATAGAACAAATTTTTTACTTGTATTTAAGACTTGTTTCTTATATATTTTTGCGCTGAATCCACAAAATATATTGGTGTTGTCTATAAATTCAGTTTTAAAAAAAAATTACCATTTCATAAATGAAAAAACCACTATGCGCATTGTCGTTTGGTGAAACTCGGAGCATATATATTTGGGCAAGATACACATATTTTATTTACATTATTTGTTTGTATATCCAACCGTTTTGTCTCTGTTCACGGGAAAAATATTTTTTGCAATTTTTTCCATGTTTACATGTGAATAGTGTCAAAACTGGACGTGACAGACAAAAACCAATACGATTTTTGAATTCAGCACAACAAAATACATAAAGTAACAAGTCTTATATACACGTCCAAAAGGCTTCCCTCCGGTCTTACTGACAGGAGTGCTGGGCGAGTGAGCAGCGTGGGACGATACAGAAATATAAAACCGGACATTAGATGAGTGGTCTTCCTCTCGCCAACGAAATATCTTGCACGAGGTGATCCTCGCATTGGTCACACCATCATTACTCATACCCACTAAGTCTACATGTTTCTGGATCCTCCCCCGTCTGCAAATTTAGCCGGCTCCACACACCCAGCAATCTATTCACCACAACTGCATTGATTGTCCTCAACTGGAGTTCATCCGTTGTCGTAGTTTTCCTACAGACCTACACTATGGTCGATAACGTATTCTAAAAGGCTATCCCACTCCACATCTTGTTTGAATCGTCACAATTCAATAGTAGTGCAAAATTTTCCTTTTTTAAGGAACTGAAATTCTGTATTATATTTATTTTTTTTTATTTTTTGCAATAATTTTATTTTTTTACATAAATTTATAGAATTTCGTTAGGGCGCCTTTTTTGACAGATCAATAAAATTTTGTTATATATATATATATATATATATATATATATATATATATATATATATATATATATATATATATATATATATATATATATATATATATATATATATATATATATATATATATATATATATATATATATATATATATATATATATATATATATATATATATATATATATATATATATATATATATATATATATATATATATATATATATATATATATATATAACACCACATACAACAGTTTTAAATCTTTTACGATACAGAACAAATATGATGAATGTGTCATTTTAATTCAGAGCTTAAAACATATTTACCGATAGTCCAATTTCCGTTGGACAGCAAAGAGAACGCAAAAAAAAAAAATGATATTCAAATGCTGGAAGAATATTTGGATGAAGACTTTTAAGAAACTATTTTATCTTCATAGCGAAAACAGCCTCAATTTACGATGGCTTTATATATATATATATATATATATATATATGTATATATATATATATAATAATAACACATAAATATAATATATATATATATATATATAATAATAATATATATATATATAAATATAAATATAAATATAAATATATAATATATATCTTTATATATATATATATATATATATATATATATATATATATATATATACCGATAATATAATATATATATATATATATATAATAATAATATATATATATATATATATAATATATATATATGTATAATAATAATAATATATATATATATGTATAGCCTCTTCTTCATAATGTATGCCAGAGTATGTATGTATGTTTGTAATATATATATATATGTATGTAATTTATATATATAATATAATAATAATATATAATATATATATATATGTAATAATATATATATATATGTAATAATAATATATATATATATAATATATATGTAATAATAAAATAAAAGCAATAATAATATAATAATAATAATATTAATAATAATAACTATAATAATAATATATAATAATATATAATATGTATATATATAATAATATATATATATATACCATGTAATAATAATAATAATAATATGTATATATATATAATAATAATATATATATA
>JABUQX010069880.1:12500-20000 GCA_015478945.1 Trachelipus rathkii | reverse complement strand
TCAAAATGTGATCGGCCTTTCGATGATATTTTTTATTAAATACTATACCCATGACATTTTTTCTTACTACTACTACTACTACTACTACTACTACTACTACTACTACACTTACTACTACTACTACTACTACTGACTTACCAATATAGAGTAGATTGAAAAACTCTTTGAAGTCCCAACTTTATCTTAAATAGATCTTGTTATTACCCCTTAACAACCACCGCCTGTAATTAATTCTTCAACAGAAGTTTTTAGAGAAAATTAACTTTTTTTTCAAGTTCTTAGCTGTAATGTCTTTGTGATAGATAGTTTTTAGAAGGATGAACTCATGGAGTTGTGCTTTTAAAAATAGTCAATTTTCATCTCAAATAAAACTATCATCTCATAGTGCTGTATTTACAGCATTACTACTTTATATGCAATATACACTCGTGTTAATTCATGAGTTTAATGGCAGACAAATATATTTCATTCGTATTCCACGATGTGTGAAAATAGCACTGCATGACGAAATAGATTTTGCAGCAAAGGATTCATCTGTTATACATACTGCTATTTTAATGTATTCAAAAGCTGAATTTAATATATTAATAAAAGGAAGTACAATTTATGGCAATAAAATTTGAATCAGAGTAGAGGTCGTTCGTCATTTATTATAAGGTCTCAGTCCTTGATCGATTGGTCAACTCTAGTATGTAAGAGCATGGTAGCCAGAACAAATTGAATTGACTAGAGACTAGACTAAGACTTGACTATACTTTGTTTGCTGTGATTCACATTTTCGAAGAAACTCCAATCAATTCAAAATAAGACTTAATCTAAAACATATTTTATATTGATTGCATTATTTTTGGTCATCGATGAAGTATTACAGAAAATTTGTTACAATAATTATTTGACTTTTAATTTGGAAAATATTCTTTCTTGGACCTGTTGTGAATTCCTTAATTTTGATTTTCTTTTTAATAAAAATTATTTGATGTCCTTTTAAAATATATAACGGTATGTATAATAGAGATAACGAGAAAAGAAAATATCGAGTGTAATATGGAGAGAAGAATGTTTTGAGATTGTGATTTAGAACTTGATGATGATGTAGCTGTGTGGAAGTTTTTGTTGAGCAGAAAGATGAATAATTTGAGTTTTTGAAGTATTCGCTCTATTAATTAATTAGAAATGCAAAAAAGATCTAAGGTCTGTTGCTATTAGGACGCAATCTCAGCAATTGATAGGTGCTGCTTGCTAGGATTGCGTTTCATAATAAAAACGATAATATAGGTAAATCATCGACACAAGGATAGAGAGCGATGATAAAGGGAGAGATAGTTTATGAAGAGTATAAATTAGGATTGATGATTGAAGTATGGGAACATTTACGGTTCAGGGTCATTTACATTTTTAAGAGCGAGTTTAAGAAGACTATTTGCGGAAGTAGAACTTACGGAACACTACTTTAAATAAATATATAAATCGACCGTAAAGGAAATCAAAGATAGGTTACTGAAGGGTTATAGAGGGCAGAATATATATATATATATAGTTATAAGTAGTATATATATATATAATATATAGGGTATATAGAGTATGTATATATATATTATATATATTATACTATATATATAATTATATATATACATATGATATATAGAGCGTAGTATATATATATATATTTATCATATATATATATATAGTATACTATAGATAATAATATATATATATGTATATAATTAGGGTATACTATAATATATATATAATATATATATATATAATATATAATTATAGTATAATATATATATATATATATATATATATATATAATTTTCGTTCGTGCTTTACCGAAAACTTTTTATAATTAACACATCAGAACTTGATAGATAGTGTTTTAAGTTTGCTTTGTTTAGTAATACGTGATCACTTAAAGGAATGAAATTAGTGGTCAGCCGACCTTGTAAAAATCGTAACAATAAACTACCATAAGAGTCTCGTATTTTACACACAAAAAACATTTCCCGTTATCTTTATTAAATTTTCATTGGCTAACGAATCAAATATTTTGCATTATTTTAATTGAGATTGTTTTTAGTAAAAAAAAAAATTGTTTTTCTGAGAAAAATAAAATCGAACGTGGAATTTTAAAAGAGACGGTGTTTTGAATTTTTTTTTTTGAAGTTTAAATTTAAGTGAGCCATAAAGGTGGATAGTAGTTTAAAATCGTTTCGATCAAAACTTCTCAACTGTAAACTGTAATCCGCACGAAGACTGTAAATGAAGAAACATTGACTTCTGGAGCAACTTTTGAAGAAATTCTTTAATTAATTTTATGAAATTTGTAATGTGATTTGGTCATTTATAGTTTTGCTGATAAAGTCACTTGGGACATTTAATGATCTATCCTACGATTTACAATCGTTACACACTTCACAGTTATGTACCAAACAACTGTACTAATATGATATTCTCAATCTCATACACACTCCATCCTACTCACACCCATGCTTATATATATATATATATATATAAACTATATATATATATATATCTTATAATATATATATATATATAACTAACTATATATATATATATATATATATATATATATATGTAAATATATATATATATCAGGCTTGGGTTCAAGTACATTTTTTCAAGAGTACAAGTACAAGTACAAGTACTCTAGAATTGTTCAAGTACAAATTACAAGTACTCTAGAATTTGTTCAGAAGTACCCAGAGTACCAGAAGTACAGGGTACATGGTGTCAAGAGTACAAGTGCTTTATGAAACGTAAATATGTATATATATATATATATAACTAATATAATATATAACATATATATATATATATGCTAACTAATATATATATATATATATATAGCAATATATATATATACAGTATATATATATATATATAACTTTAGCAATAGCAACATATAACTTTCTTTTAATATATATATATATATATATATATATATATGCTATAACTGCTCTTTATAACAACTCCCTTCTTTGCTGCTGCTTGCTGCTAACTATATATGTATATGTATATATATATATATATCATCATCATCATCATCATCATCATCATCATCATCATCATCATCATCATCATCATCATCATCATCATCATCATCATCATCATCATCATCATCACCCATCTTCTCTCCCCAGACTGGAGAGTGGGTGCATGTAACATGCTGGAAACAGAGAAAAATATTGAAAAATATGGTGAAGTAGAAAAGAAAACCCAGCCTTACCGCCCCATCTTCTTGAGTGAGAACTCATCGCAGTCAGAAAAATCAACCCCTAGAGCTTCAGGGCCGCGATGGACTCTCACTATGGCATCTCGTCAATGTGGGGTTCATTCCTTGGCCCAGGTGGGCTACAACCATATCTCCTCACAAAACCCCGCCATTCATTCCTGTTATACACCTTTCTTCTCGTCTCTGGCAAACTCACATTTCTCTCCTCCAGGCATTCCTTTTCTGACGCTCAATCCACTTTTTCTTCGGTCTCCCATCTGGTTGATTCCCAACACACTCACCACTATACATCCGTTTAACCGACCGACTATCATCCATACTTTCCACATGACCAAACCATCTCAATGTACTTTTCATTTATTCTCTCATTTACCCATCCTCCACACCAAACAACTCTCTAATACGTTCATTCCTCCTTTTATCATTTCTTTTCACATACCCGCCACTAAGATTGTCCATCTGAACTCATTGTAATTTAGATCTATACCTCTTATTCCAGACCATAGTCTCACTACTACACATTCACACGGGTAACAGCATAGCACACTCAAGCACACTCAAGACCTAGTCCCTTTACATCCACCAACGATTTAATTGCACCAGCCACCTTAGTACTATTCACAACTTTCCTGCTACACTCTGCATCATCCGCTCCCTTTTCATTCAACATATATCCTAAATATTTAAATTCAGACACTTTTTCCAGCTGTTCACCATCTAACATAACTTCACACCGAGGACTGTCCTCACCCACAACCATAACCTTACTCTTATCTACGTTTACTTTCAAACCCCTCCTTTTACACACCCTACCAAATCTCTCTACCAATCCTCTCAAACTCTCTTCACATTCGCCACACAAAACCAAATCATCCTCATATAATAGGTAGGGAACCCTCCACTCTCTTCCATTCTCCATCATTCTAACACTATCCCTTGTCACCCCTACCACTAATTCTTTCATAACGTCATCCATATACAGATTGGATTGGCAAGAAGACATAGCACATCCCTGTCTCACTCCGCTATTAATATTAAACCAATCACTTTCGACTATTTATTCTTACACACGCTTCACTATCGTCATACATACTTTTGATTCCATTCAGAAGCTTACCACCAACACCATATCACTCACCTGCCATAGAGCTTCCCTATTAATCCTATTATATGCCTGTTGCAAATCCATAAATCCTAAATACAATTTATTCTTCTCCTCCCTCATTATCCCAATCATTTGTTTCAATGTACAGATTTGTTCACATATCCCCTACCACTTCTAAGCACCTTGTTCTTCCCCAAATCAGTTCTTCAGTCATTCGACACTCTTTCGACAAAAATACCATCATATATATCTTCCCTACAACACTCAATAAAATAATTATACTATAATACTTACAGTTACCCTCTCCCTTACCTTTATATAAGGGTACTAATATTGCTCACCTAAAATCCCAGAACCATACCCCTCCTAAACACTTTGTTATATACAACTTCAATCACCATCTCGCCTATATATATATCGTTTATATATATATATATATATATATATATATATATATATATATATATATATATATATATATAACTATATATATATATATATATATATATATATGGTTTTGTGCGGTGAATCTGAAGAAGGGTTTGAGAGGGATTGGTACGGGAAGAGGCAGGAGGTGTGTACAAGGATTGGTTTTGAGAAATGGCAGTAGATAAGGTAAGGTTATGGTTGTGAGTGAGAGGGATAGTCCTCGGTGTGAAGTTATGCTAGATGGTGGGCGTAGCTGGAACAAGTGACTGAGTTTAAATGTTTAGGATATTTATGTTGGACGAAAAGGGAACGAGATGATACCAGTGTCAGCAGGAAAGTTGTGAATGGCATCAAGGTGGCTGGTGCAATTAAATCCCTTGGTGGATGTAAAGAGACTAAGTCTTGAATGAGCTAGGATTTATATGAGGTATGTTGTTACCTGTGTTAATGTATAGTAGTGGACTATGGTCCTGAATAAGAGGTATGAATCTAAAAGTTTAATGTGTTCAAATGGACAATCTTAGGGCGTGTTAGGTGTGAGAAGAATAAATAAAATGAAGAAAACGTAATACAGAGTTGTATGGTGTGTGAAAAAAGGGATAAATGAAAGAATAAATGAAAGTACGTTGGGAGATGGTTTGGTCATGTGGAAAGGAATGGATGATAGTCGGTTGGTTAAAGCGGATGTAAAGTGGTGAGTGTGTTGGGGAATCGACTAGCTGGGGGACCGAAGGAAGAAGTGGATTGAGTCAGAAAAAGAATGTCTGGAGGTGAAATGTGAGTTTGGCAGGGGGCGAGAAGAAACGTGCATAATAGGAGTGTGAATGGCAGGGTTTGTGAGGGTGTATGGTTGTGGCACACCTGGGCCATGGGATGAACCCCACATTGGCTAGATGCCATAGTGAGGGGTCGTCACCGGGGGTCCATGGCTAGGGTGGATGTTCTGACTGCGACGAGTTTCACTAATAGGTATAAAGGGAGGTAAGGCTGAATTTCTTTTCGGCTTCATATTCTTCTGCTACATTTCTGTTTCCGGTGCATATAATGTACGTTCCTTACCCCAGTCTTGGGGAAAAAAAAGTGGTTCATGATATATATATATATATATATATATATATATATATATATATATATATATATTATATATATATATATATATAACTTTTCTTATTAACATATATACACTATATGCTATATATATATATATACATATATATATATATCTGCTCTGCTCTATATATATAACACCTTATATATATATATATATATATATGCTATATACCACATATATATATATATATATATATATATATATATATATATATATATATATATATATATATACTACTATATATATACATATATATATATATATACTGCTATAACTAACAACTTAAAGATAACATAGGTTATATTCATAATTTTAAATTACAAATAAGAATTCATATATACAAAGAAATAATAAAAATCAATATTTACTAGATTGATAAAAGAAAGTAAAAAAATATTGGCAAGTTAAAAATGTCAAAAGTACTTGCAAGTACTAAGCACAAGTACCAAGTACAAAAAGCTGAATTGTTGAAGTACAAGTACAAGTACACTGGTTTTTAGAAACTGCAAGTACAATTACAGGAGTACAAGTACTTCAAAATGTACCTAAATTCCCAAGTCAAGTACCTAAATACTTGTACTTTGAACTTTAAACCTGATATATATATATATATATATATATATATATATATATATATATATATATATATATATATATATATATATATATATATATATATACCCTTCTTTACTGCTCTTGTATACTATGTATAACTGCTGTATATATATATATATATATATATATAGCATATTATATATATATATAATATTCGAGTGATGTACCTAGTCCACTTTCTAGGGCCGAGTTCAAATCTAATTTTTAGGTCCGAGTCCGAGTCCGAGTCCACTTTTTAGGTCCTAGTCCGAGTCCACTTTTTATGGCCGAGTCTACCTTACATGTTCGAGTCCGAATCCACTTTTTTATGGCCGAATTCGAGTCCGAGTGCGAATCGAAATTCATGCTCAAAGTCCAGGTTATATAAAATCCTATTGCAATAAAAACATAAATTATTGTATCGAATATTTTTTTAAGCAAATAGCTAATAATAATAATAATAATAATAATAATAATAATAATAATAATAATAATAATAATAATAATAATAATAATAATAATAATAATAATAATAATAATAATAATAATAATAATAATAATAATAATATTAATAATAATAATAATAATAATAATAATAATAATAATAATAATAATAATAATAATAATAATAATAATAATAATAATAATAATAAAATTTTTAAATCACAAAAGGAAATGTGAATTATGTTAGTGTACGTAAAATATAGTTTAACTGGAATGATATAGCATGTAGTATAATATAAAATAAATCAAAATTAGTTTTTCTCCATCCTTTCAATTGTCAAAAAAGAAATATAGAGGCACAACTACATCAGATAATTTTGAAACGGAATGTAGAATCACTCAAGAAAATCCTTTTTTTCTAATATGAAATACTGTATTTTATAGAATGACTTCTACTATACAATATTTTATTTGTCCTATGCAGTTGATTGTGCAATTTTGGTTTTTGACCCTATTTCTTTCAGTGGTGGAAGCGGTGGGACTCGAACCCACGCCTAAATT
>JABUQX010069880.1:0-7500 GCA_015478945.1 Trachelipus rathkii | reverse complement strand
TATATATATATATATATTGAGAGACTTTAGGCTATATTATATGTTCAAATATGCTAATAATAATAATTATACACAAAGTGATATGATCGGATACAGATAAGGATGTTTGAGGCACTCGCTTTATGGATCAGAATTTCTTTACTGACAATATAATAAAAATAATATAATATTTAAGTAGATTTGAATAGATTATATATATTATTTATATTGCTTCTATTTCGAATAATTGTTTCTTATTTAAAATTTAATGGTTTTAGTTGAATGAATTTTTAAATAATCTCTCTCTCTCTCTCTCTCTCTCTCTCTCTCTCTCTCTCTCTCTCTCTCTCTCTCTCTCTCTCTCTCTCTCTCTCTCTCTCTCTCTCTCTCTCTCTCTCTCTGCCAATTTTGACCTTGTAAAAAAAAGTACCGCGAAACCAACACTTTATTTACAGATGGTCAGTAATGAAATTTTAATTTTTTTCTTGGTGTTTAAAAATCACAGATGGTCATATTTCTATATAATGAAAGTAATGCTTAAGTTATAGCATATATATATATATATATATATACCTATATATATATATATATATATACCCTATATATGTATATATAGTGATAAATGTGCCACTTTGGACACTTAAGAATTGGGCAAATGCCCTGGGCATTTATCTGGGCATTTGTCCAATTTGGGCATTTTAGAGGGCATTTATACTTTTAATATATATATATATATATATATATATATATATATATATATATATATATATATATATATATATATATATATATATATATATATATATATATATATATATATATATATATATATAAATATATATATGTATATATATATATATATATTTATTTTATTTAATATTTTTATATTTATTATATATATATATATATATATATATATATATATATATATATATATATATATATATATATATATATATATACAATATATATATATATATATATATATATATATATATATATATATAAGGTTACGAATGAGAATAAGGGGAATCTGCTTAGGATAATAAATAGGGATGGTGCTTTCGTAGCTGATGAAATGAATGTGAGGTGAGGGGTGTGGAGAGGGGAACACTTCGAAAATCTGTAACATTGGCACTAATGAAGAGATGATAGTGAATGTGTTGGTTTTTAATGGCTGGGAGAATAAGTATTTTAGGATGAGGTCATTAGAAACAGTAATGAAGAGTGAGGTGTTAGTGAATGTTGTGTGTGAGTTTAGTGGTACAAGAGGAATATGTATTTGGGAGGATGAGTTATTAGTAGGGAGGAGGTAATGGGTAGAGTGAGAAAGTTGAAGAATGAGTACAAATGCAGGTATAGATAGAGTACTGGGTAGAGTGTTCAAAGAATGGAAGCAAGATGGTGATTAGTTGAACAGATTTGGAGATTGTGTAATAGTAGCGTTTATGGGGAAATTTATAGTTCAGAGAGAGGATTGAAGGACAGCAGTAATATATAAAAGGGTAAAGGGGGATACACTGATAACCAACCCAAATTATAGGGGAGTGGCTTATTGAGTGTTGTAGAGAAGATATAAGAACTTTTATTTTGGTCGAAAGAGTGAGTCAAGTGACTGAAGGACTGATTGGTGAAGAACAGGTGCGTTAGGAGTGGTAGGGGATGTGTGGATCAAATCTTTACATTGAAACAAATGATGGAAAATGGACAGAAAGTATTTATTTTTTATGGATTTGCAACAGGTGTATGATAGGTTTAATTTGAAAGCTCTGTGCAGGTGCTACTGAAATATGATGCTGTTGGTAGGCTTCTGAATGGAATCAAAAGTATGTTTGACGATAGGGAAGTGTGTGTAAGAATAAATGGAATCAAAAGTGATTGGTTTAATATTGGTGGTGAGGCAGGGATGTGTTAATGACTCATTGGTTATTCAATTTGGCATGTGGATGGGGTTGCGAAGAGGTGGGGCTAGGGGTGGCAGGGGGATGATGTTGAGTAATGGAATGGGTGGAAGAGAGAGTGGAGGGGTACCTACACCTATTCTGTGCAGCGAATGATTTGGTTTGTGTGGCAAATTTGAAGAGTTTAAGAAGTTGGTACAGAGATTTGCCATGGTGTGTAAAGAAGAAGGGGTTTGAAGAAGTAAACGTGAATAGAGTAAGGTTATGTGGTTGTGAGGGGACAGTTCTCGATGTAAGGTGTATTTAGATGGTGAGCAGCTGGAATAGTGTCTGAATTTACACAAATAGTATATGGATGAAGGGAACGGATGATGCAGACCTTAGTAAGAAAGTTGTGAATACTAGCAGGAATGTGTTTGGGTAATTCAATCTTTAATGGATGTAAAGAGGATTGTAAGTCTTGAGTACGTTAGGGTCTTACATGAAAGGTATGTTGTTACCTGTGTTGAAGTATAGTAATGACTAATGAGACTATAGTCTGGAATAAGAGGTATAGGTATCTAAGTACAATGTGTTCAGATGGACAATCTTAGGAATGTGTTAGGAGGCGTGAGAATTGATAAAATGAGAATGAACATATTAGAGAGTTGTGTAATTGTGAAGAAAGGAGTAAATCAGAGAAAAATGTAATTACATTGAGATGGATTGGTCATGTGGAAAAGAAAAGGGTGGATGATAGTCAGTTGGTTAAGCGGATGTATGAGTGGTGAGTGTGCTGGGAATCGACCGGCTGGGAGACCGAAGAAAAAGTAGATTGAGTCAGTAAAGGCCTGGAGGAGAGAAATGTGAGTTTGGAAGGAACGAAGAAAGGGTTCATAATAAGGAGCCTAATTCCAGGGAGGTTTTGTGAGAGTACAAAAATGTGGCCACATAAGCCTGATAAGAAGAAGACAATTATTACATTGTGGTATAGGTGGAGTGGTACATGGTTGGATTAAAGAGTGGTTGTGGAATAGAAAACAGTGTCTACAACTAAATGGCAGTGTCATCATGAGAAATAGTGAAGAGTGGTGTCCCATAGGGTTCAGTGCTGGGGTAACTATTGTTCCTCATATACCTATATAAATGATTTAGACCAAGGACTTAAATGTAAGGTTTCTAAGTTTGCAGATGATACCAAAGTGGCTACCTCAGTAGGGAATAGTGAAGGATGTATAAATATTCAAAATGATCTTGATAAACTTCTTGGGTGGGCAGATAAGTGGCAAATGAATTAATGAATTAAATTTCTTCGTCTAGGTTCCTTAAATAAAAGTTTAAACTACAATGTAAATGGAATTGGCTTGAGTCTGTGGACCAAGAAAAAGATTTAGGTGTGATTATAAGCAGTAATTTGAAAGTAGCTAATCAGTGTTTGGGAGCAAGAAATAAAGCTAATAAGATGCTGGGCATAATAAATCGTAATGATGTTTACAAGAGCAAGGAAGTTATAAGAAAACTGTATAATAGCTATGTTAGGCCAGTATTAGAGTACGGTATTGTGCACAAGTTTGAATCCTTTATTTAAAGACAGATTTGCTAGAGAGAGCAAAATGTAGAGACACAAAAGTGATTTCTGGGTTTGAGGGTAAGAGCTATGAGGAGAGGCTGAAGGAGTTAGGAATGTTTTCTGTAGAAAGGCAATTTCTCAGAGGGGATATGATACAAGTCTACAAAATATTTACATCTATTTATAATACAGAGACTAATAAATTCTTCTTAGTAGAGCATGGACGGGAGACCAGGGGGCATAGTAAGAAAATTAAGAAAGCATGCCATCTTGATGTAAGAAAGCATTCATTCAGCAAAAGGGTTGTTAAATTTTGGAATTGTTTGCACAGGAAGTTGTTGAGAATGCAACATTTAAGAAAGGATTGGATAGGTATATGGATGGTTTGTGTGTCATATAGTTTATTTTAGTAAAGCCAAATTAGCGGGTTTTTAGTTACAGTAGTTATTAAGGTTAAACTGCATGTTACTATAAAGTTATTAAAGCTTGTAGTGTGGTTGGCGTGTACTTTAGCTATAGTTTTTTTCTTTTAGTTGTAGACTTTGTGTATACTATGTAAGTTATTGACAAGCCCTAGGGTGCTTTGTGGATTTGCATGAGCATGTTTGGTAATTTGTGTATACTATGTAAGTTATTGACAAGCCCTAGGGTGCTTTGTGGATTTGCATGAACATGTTGTTTGGTGATTGGTTCTGTTGGTTTGACTGGGACAGTCTTGATAAGCCCATGTGGCTTCTTACTGTCTCTTTATTTCTAATGTTTCTAATGTTTGACTGAATCCATTTTTTGATCTGTTTACGATCCAGGTGTTGCTCTAGATGCTCCGGCTGCTTGGATGGTATAAAGGGGACGGTAAGGCTGTGCTTAATTTTCGACTTGTGTCATATTCTTCTACTACTTTTCTGCTTTCAGTGCATGTTGGCACTTTACCCCCAGTCTTGGGCAGGGAAGGTGGGTGATGGTAACAATATATAAATACAAATACAATACATAAATACAAATGCGAAAAATGAAATAACTATATTTTGAATGTTTTTTTTTCAAATGCTGTCAATAATTCATCCTTTACTGATAATTTTATAAATGCCCAGTTTTTGGGCGGGCATTTATGAAATGGGCAAATGCCTGGACAAATGCCCATTTTATATCTACCCACTGGTCATTGTACTACATCTCTATATATATATATATATATATATATATATATATATATATATATATATATATATATATATATATATATATATATAAATATATAAACTCAAATATAACCCTTAAATATATATACCATATATAGATATATATATATATATATATATATATATATAAGAGAGAGAGAGAGAGAGAAGAAACATAATTTCTACTGTTCCATCTGATTTTCGTTAAACTTACCTGAAATGCTTAAAATTATATGAAAAGAAGGAAAACGTAAAACAGAAACTTCAGAAATAACTAGAAAAAAGTTATGAAGTTGCAATAGTAAATGCAGCACACGAACATGTCTTCATATCCCCTACCCATGAGTGCTGGATATATATATATATATATATATATATATATATATATATATATATATATATATATATATATATATATATATATATATATATAACTATATATATATATATATATATTTATATATATATATACTTGACTACTATATAAATTTATAAAAACGAAGTTTCTGACAACTAAAACTCTGGGAAAATAATAAGATATGATTTTACATGTTATAAAATATAAATATCAAATTAGGAGATTTTAGCATTTTTCAGGTTCATTTTTGGAGATTTATAAACATTTCAAGTAATTTTCATGAAAATAAATTGGTTTGTGCTCCGATATTTTTGATCATTTTCTCCATATAGACAAATGTTATAGATATTTTTTTTTCCAACCAGATAACTTTTTTATTTTAATTATTATTATTATTATTATTATTATTATTATTATTATTATTATTATTATTATTATTATTATTATTATTATTATTATTATTATTATTATTATTGTGTTCATTCTATTATTAAAATTATTAGTGTTATTATTATTATTATTATTATTATTATTATTATTATTATTATTATTGCAGTTCATTTCAAGCATTTTATGTAAGTTCCATATATACAGTATATATATATATATATATATATATATATATATATATACATATATATATATATATATATATATATATATATATATATATATATATATATATATATATATATATATATATATATATATATATATATAGATATAACTGCTGCTCTCTTTCTTATATATATGAGATCATAATTGAATCGTAAATTGGTAAGGTCGTTTTTGATTTATCTCGGACAATTATTTAAAAATGTGGTCTACAAGTTCATCATAATTGAAACAAAATTTGCTGATGATAACAAAAAGAAAGTGTCACTTAGAAGGGCAAGTCGTCGTTGCCAAGCCTTGACCCAAATTCTAAGCGGAGGACCCTTTCTGGTTTGTTAATATTTATTTATAGCTTTACTAGCTATATATATATATATATATATATATATATATATATATATATATATATATATAACTCTGCTCTCCTTGAAGATTATATATGTATATATAACATTAACATAATTTATCAACCTTGTATATGAGAGAGAGAGAGAGAGAGAGAGGGAGAGAGAGAGAGAGAGAGAGAGAGAGAGAGAGAGAGAGAGAGTGAGCGAGGAGAGAGAGAGAGAGAGAGAGAGAGAGAGAGAGAGAGAGAGAGAGAGAAAAGAGAAATAGAGAGAGAGAGAGAGAGAGAGAGAGAGAGAGAGAGAGAGAGAGAGAGAGAGAGAGAGAGAGAGAGAGAGAGAGAGAGAGAGAGAGAGAGAGAGAGAGAGAGAGAGAGAGAGAGAGAGAGAGCTCGTTTTGGTTCAGAGAATTTGGTGCAGCCGCGGAAGCAAAAACGTTTCTTCCCTTCTCATGCGCTAGAATGAAATAGTACTATGATTGTAAAGATAATTAATTACAAAGGTAACTCTTACTCTACAAAGGTCACTCATACCTTTTGCCATCTGTACAGGATTAAATTGAATGTAATCGTTTAAAAAAATATTTTTGTTTTTCATTAATTTTCGCAATTATTATTATTATTATTATTATTATTATTATTATTATTATTATTATTATTATTATTATTATTATTATTATTATTATTATTATTATTATTATTATTTCGTTTTAGTTCCTAACGTGTTTTTTATTCAACACTCAAATAAAAAGTTATTTTTTTTTATCATTGCATGTATTTAATTTGTTTTTTCCTCTTTCGTATTTAAATAATTTTTACTTTCTTTAATTTTTTTTAGTCTTTTTTGAGAGTTATTTTATTATCTGTTTCTGTGCGTGCTCATTTCTCTGTCTACTATGTTTGACTAAATAAACTATCTCATGAAATGATTCTATTATAATTATGTAGCTGAGTAAGTTTGACAAAGCGAAATAAAGAAAAATTACACACACACCACACACACACACACACACACACACACACCTACACATACACACACATATATATAAATATATATATATATATATATATATATATATATAACTTATATACATATATATTCTATATATATATATATATATATATATATATATATATATATATATATATATATATATATATATATACCATATATATAAGCTATTCTTTCCTTGAGCTTGCGCGGGTTTACAAGAAACTATACTTGGACGTTAAACCAGGATTCACCTCACAGATTGGGAAACACCGATGACAGTGGTGTTTTATATATCCACTATATACATATATATATATATATATATATATATATATATTTTATATATATATATACCCATATATATATATATATATATATATATATATGCTGCTGCTCTGCTGCTAACTGCTGCTATATATATATATGGCCGCAAGATTTTGGATGGGCACGGGACCGAAATTTTTTGGGGAGGGTGGAGCCAGACTATTTTTAAAATAGAAATAATGGGATTCGGAAGCAGAGCCAGGAGCTGGAGCTGGAATTTTAAAATTGCGAAACTTGAATCGGAAGTTGGGTATTTTAA
>JABUQX010069879.1:7500-12500 GCA_015478945.1 Trachelipus rathkii | reverse complement strand
TTTTTCTTCCAAATCGAAGAACGTTCTTGAGTTCATTTTCGATGGAAAATCTAATGAACATTCTTCAGTTTTGAGGTTTGTTTACATTTTACAGCACAGACCTAAGCCTATAAAGGCTATTAATTAGGATTTTTTAGTGTTATAGTTTATATATATATATATATATATATATATATATATATATATATATATATATATATATATATATATATATATATATATATATATATATATATATATATATATATATATATATATATATATATATATATATATATATATATATATATATAAACACCCATGTTTGAAACATGATCCCTTCGAGGAGTGACGTCACAACAAGATAAAATAAAATTTCTCAATTTTGTAATTTTTTTATAATTATATTTCACCAGTTCTTTGGGAAATAACATAATTAATATATTTCGAAGATAAAATAGTGGTTCGAAAACTTAAAAACATTAAAAAAAAACATTTTTTTACGATTTCATGTGACGTCACAAGTCAAGAATAAATACTCAAGAATGAAAAGAACCAAAAAGAGCAATCTTACGGATGGAAGAAAAATTTCCAATTTCGCTAGAAAATTGTCTTCCATTTGGAAGAAATTTGACAAATCAAATGGGAAAGTGAAGAATTTCTTCCGTTTGAAAGAATTCTTGCCAAATCAAAAACGCCTTAATAATTCTATATAGTTTGACTAGAAAATTACGATGGTCAGCTATGATTACAGCAAAAAAAAAAAATTGTGAAAGATAAAGAAATTTTCTGAGAAAACGATAATAATCATTTGCAAGTGAAAAGATGTTGAAAATATTTTCCTACATACAGTATTACCAAGTATTTGAATTAAATAAAGAAACCAAACATCAAACGTCAGACGCACTTATACCAATATCATTTTATTTGGAATGAAGCTCGAGTGCTGGGGTTGGTTTATAATGGGACAAAAACCATTTTCACTATATTTTAGCTGTTCAAGTTGTTCAAAATTTACGTCTTGCTAAATTTACTAAACAATATAAGAGAAATTTTATTTCGCAGTTCAACGAAACCTTCCATAAAATCGTGCATAACCTCAACATATTGGTATTCAGTAACGTGAGAAATACTTTACAGAAATCATTTTTTAACATCATGAGAATGAATATTTTATAGTTGAGAGTTAAAATTTATATGTAAATTTACAAAGCTAAAATATAAAAGTGCCAATTTTACGAACAGTCGCCCTGTGACCAATGGGATTACGGATCCCATAAGCATTGTAAAATTCACAAAAATGAACTATTAGCTATTTCCAAATAAAGGATGTTTTTAACAGAAATCTCCACCATGAAAAGATTTAATTACAGCATAATCTTAGTGTTCCTTGAATATTACAAATCCTGCTATAATATATATATATATATATATAATATAAATTTATATATATAATAATATATATTGATATAATATATAATATATATATACTAATATATTATATATATATATTATATATATATATAATATATATATATTTATATATATATAATATATATTATATATATATATATATTAGATATATATATATAATATATATATATGAATATATATATATAATATATATATATATATATTATATATATATATATATATATATATATATATATATATATATATATAATATAATATAATATATATATATATATATATATAATATATATGGACGCGCTCCATAGCTCAGAGGTAGGCACTCGCTTAGCAAGCGAGAGGGCCCAGGTCGAGACTGGGTGGAGCGAGAGAAGTGAGCTATTCTCTATAACTCTAGCTTCGTCTCCACTCAGCGTTAATGAGTACTTGGGTAGCGTCTTTGCTACTAGTGGGGCAAACTCCCGGATCCGCGATCAGGCCTGGCCAGCCAGCGATTTAGCCGTTAGGCCTGATACCCAAGGACCTCTCATGGTCCCACTGACAGTGTAGCCTCCTGGGAGGAGTTAATATATATATATATATTATATATATATTATATATATATATAATAATATATTAATAATATATATATATTATAATATATATTATATATATATATAGAATATATATATATAATATAATACATATATGTATTGTATAATATATATATTATATATATAATATATATTATATAAGAATATAATATATATTATTAATTATATATATATATTATATATTATAATATATATATATATATATATAGGGAACTTATCCTTAAAGGGAGTAACCGATATATATCGAACGAACGATGTAATCGATTTTTTTTCTCGATTATTTCAAGGCAATAATGTTAAGGTTGCCAATAAGTTTTTTTTTTCTTTAACGAAAAGAATACCCAAGATAAATCGCAAAGATATAAAGAGTCAGGGTCTCTCGGCCTCACGTGGGACGACGGGACTTCGTCCCCCCCTCTGTTCCTCGTCGGCTCGAGCCCCTTAATAAATTAATAAAAAAGAAAAAATTATAAAAAAAATTAACATATAAAAATTAACATGATAAAAAAAAGCACTTTGTGGAACTCTGGGATGTTTCTATGGTTTAGCTAACACGTCACACTGCAGGGAAGCATGAGCAGAGTTCTGATATCTGAAATTTTTTGTAACAATATTGTTTTATTTTCATTTATCTATCTATTTGTTATTATTTGAACAATATATTTTAACTTAAATTATTAATTTTATATCAAATTTATTTATTTTTTCAATTTCTTTTTAATTATATTAAATAGCAGCTTCTAATTCATTTTTTAATGAATCCCTTAGACTAAATAAATTATAGGACACAGACATGTTAACACTCTAAAATGTCCTACTAAATACTGTTGACGCATGCGCTAACAAAAACACTGTAGGGTTCGCATAGGGTTCGGAGATATTCGATATTCATGACATATTTATCTAACTTCCTTAAGGAGTTAGTGCCTATATTATATATATATATATATATATAATATATATATTATATTAATATAAATATAATATATTAATAATATATATATTATATATATATATAATATATAATATTATAATATATACTATATATATAATATATATATAATATTCAATAAAAGCTTCAAAATAGGTAGGTTATACAAATGAAAGCATCTGCTAAAACATGATCATATACGCGGGCTTTCTCTTTAATATTTTATCGTGGTGGGGGGAGGGGGCATAATGATAAATGAACAGGTTCAACAATACCCAAACTATTATCAGCTGAAAAGAAATTAAGTTCACAATTTTCAGAAAGTTTTTTTTTTTTATTTGCTGAAAACCATTACATATATCATTATTAAAATCTGCTTTTTAAAGTTGTTGTAAAAATACAAAAATAAAGTTAGTAAACCTTACGAAAAATTTTATTACTAAAAATGGAATATCTATTACATATTTATTCGAAAAAAAAATGAAATATTCATTTACTAGTTAATTGTCAGTATTTTTTCTAATATTAAAGTTTAATTCATTTATCATATTGTGATCTTCACCATCAGATTTAAGCATTATCACTGTCTTACCAGGCTTTTCATACACTGCGACATGAGATCGAAGATGTATGGAAAACCCTTTAAGAGTTTCAAATTCACTTGTGCACAAATGAGTTGGGTGCCTTTACAATAAACAATGAAAAGAAATAGTCTAAGTTATTAAACTAAGTTTTTCAAACCTCTTAAAACAACATATTAATTTGTAAAAATTAAAAGTCTGTAAAGTTAAAAGATAACAGATCAAAAACTAGCACTAGTCACAGATGTTAAATTTAATTATTTAACAAAATTTGCTGAGCTAATCTTGGTAATGAAATATAATACAGATTGAATTTTAAAATATTCGGAAAAAAAAGCCAATAGAAATTTGTTTAAGATGTCATGGAACTGAAGCTACCTTTAATGCCAAATAAAATCGTCTGTGTCTATTCAATTCTTCATAAAGGGATTCCACTAAAGCCCCATTTTGAAAGAAATATAATAAAAGGGTGATAATATAGAATGACAATCATTTCTGGAATATGTATTCTAAAAAATTAAAATCTAAGAAAAATTTAAGAACTACAATTCTTATCTTAATTAGTTTTTATTAACATTATACAGTATACTACGCTAAGAATATAAGAATTAACGACTTTAAGAATATAGAGACAGTAAGAAGCCACATGGGCCTGATGAGACTGTCCCAGGCAACCCACTAACCCAACATGCTCATGCAAATCCACAAAGCACCCTAGGGCTTGAATTACTGTAACTACAAATCCACCAATTTGGCTTAGTCAAACTAATCGATAATATAATATAAAATAATATATATATATATATATATATATATATATATATATTATTATTATATATTAATATATTATATAATATATATTATATATATATATATATATATATATATATATATATATATAAATATATATATATAGTATATATATATATATATATATATATATATATATATATATATATATATATATATTATATATATATATATATATAAATATATATATATATATATATATATATATATATATATATAATATAATATATATTTATATATAATAATCATATATATGATACCCAAACCATCCACAAAAGTTATGGTCATGCATGCAGTTTTTCTTGGAATTAATAACTACGAACTTAAAAACTCGCCATTTGGCTCCGTCTAAATATATAATGATACCCAACCCCATCCATATACCTATCCAACCCTTCTTAAATGTGCAATCGAGTCACATCACAACCTCTGTGGCAAACCATTCCAAAAAATAACAACCCTATTACTGAATGCATGCTTTCTTTATATCAAGATGCATGCTTTCTCTTAATTTTCTTATTATGCCCCCTGGTCCACCTGTCCATGCTCTACTTATGAAAAATTTATTGCTCTATTATCAATAGATAAATATTTGTAGACTATTTACATGTCCCCTTGAGAAATCGCCTTTCTACAGAACATTCCTAATTTGTTCACTATGTCCTCAAAGCTTTA
>JABUQX010069879.1:0-2500 GCA_015478945.1 Trachelipus rathkii | reverse complement strand
TAGAGACTCGCGCCGATTCCTCTCCTATCATGCACCTTTCTTCTCGCCCTGCCCAAACTCACATTTCTCTTTCTGCAGACATTCCTTTACTGACTCAATCCACTTTTTGTCTTCGGTCTCCCAGCCGGGTGGTTCCCAACACACTCACCACTATACATCGCTTAACCAACCGACTATCATTTCATCTTTCACAGATCCAAACCGATGTCAAGTAATCTTTGCATATTCTCTCTTTTACCCTTCTCACACCACCACAACTCTCTAATACGTTCATTTCTCTCTTTATCAATTCTTCTTCACTTCTAGCACGCCCTAAGATTTGTCCATCTGAAACACATTAACTTAGATTCGTGATCTCGATACCATAGTCTACTACTATACAATAACACAGTAACAACAGACCCTCATGCAAGACCCTAGCGCCTCCAGATAGTTCTTTTACATTCATCAACGATTAATTGCACCCAGCCACCTTCCTTTACCCATTCAAACTTCCTACTACTCTCTGCATCATCAGTTACCTTTTCATCCAACATATACCCTAAATATTAAACTCAGACACTTGTTCCAGCTGCTCCCATCTAACAAAACTTCACACGGGACGTCCTCACTCACAACCATAACCATTACTCTTATCGACGTTTACTTACAAAACCCTCCTTTTACACACCTGCCAAATCTCTCTACCAATCCTCGCAAACTCTCTCTTCAGATTCACCACAAAGAACCAAATCATCCGCATATAATAGTAGGGCACCTCCACTCATCTCCATCCCATCATTCTAACACCAAGTTCCTGCACTCCCCACCTCGAATTTTTCATAACCCCACCATATACAAATTGAATAACAAAAGAGACATAACAACCCTGTCTTACTCCGCTATTAATACTAAACCAATCACCTTTGACCACCATTTATTTACTTACACACGGCCTCACTATCCTTAGAACAACTTTTGATTCCATTGCAGAAAGCCTACCACCAACACCATCACTAACCTCAAATTTGTTTCAATGTAAAATTATCCAACACATCCTCTACCACTTCCAAAACGCACCTTGTTCTCACCAATCAGTCCTTCAGTCACTAGAGCACCTTTTCAACAAAATACCAGCAAATATCTTCCCTACAACAGTCATAAACTAATTCCTTTATAATTCTACAGTTCCTCTTATCTCCCTTACCCTATATAAGGGATATTACTGCTCTCCTCTAATCCCTTGGAACAATACCCTCCATAAACGCTTTATGAACCACAACTTCCAAATCCAATCCAAATCCACCATTCTCGCCTCATTCTTGAATTTTCACCAGTATTTTATCATATACCTGCAGAGTTACCAATCATTCAACTTTCTTAACTCTACCCATACCTCCGCCTTGCTAATAAACCTCATTTCAACAAATACATATCCTTCTTGCACCATCAAACCCAACACATTCACTAATCACCTCTTTATTACTGCCAAGAAATTCAGTTTCTCGAAGTTGTGCTTATCCACCACTCCTCTCACATCCTTTTCATCAGTTACGAAATTACCATCCCTATTCATTATTCTAAAGAGTCTCCCCTATTCCATTCTTAACCTTTCCGCTTCCTTCCAGAAGAGATTCCCATTCCCTTGTAAGTCCCCATCATCCTCCTTCCAAAACTGTTCATTTCTCTTTTCCTTCGTATGCACCTTTCAGTATTTCTTTTTTCTCCTTATAATAAATTCCAAGCATCTTTCTTTGAAACCTCATCATTCGCTTTTAGTACATTCAACCACTCTTCCTTTTTACTTTTAACCGCTTGATTCACCCTCTTCATTCACCACTCACTGTTAACATCTTACTTTCTACTTTAGCACAACCACATACTTATTTTGCACTACTAACAATTACTTCCTTCATTTGCTCCCAGCTTTGTTCAGTTTCAACTTGTTTACATTCAATGATTTTACTGCCAGCGCCTTACATACTTATCTTTTACGTTGTTCACTAACTTCACACTCTTAATTTATCCACTTCCTTCCGATACCTTCCTCTCCATCCAAGCCCCCACTACTTAATTTTACATAGGAACAACTAAGGATCCGAAAATCCCATCCTAAAACTCATGATTTAAAATCCAACCACATTCTTCAACATCTTTTTCCCCAACACAAATCATATAACTTTTTTTTTTTTTTTTTTTTTTTTTTTTTTTTTTTTTTTTTTTTTTTTTACAAATCTCGCCGCCACTCACGGGCAGGGCCCTTCTCAAGGAGGGGGTGGAAAATAAAACATTAAAAAATACGCATCTCTTTGTCTCTCAGTTTCTGTGTTACGCAAATTCTCAGGTGAGCAGCAGATCGTGGGCTTTAAAGAGAGAAGATTAAATAATAGTTGGAAAAACAAGAAGAAAGGCAAGGAGCTTCCATAGAACAGAAGTAGCTGGGAAAGAAAGAGCACCACAACGAACAAGTCTGGGTTCTCAATTTCGCAATACTCACGCAGAATTCATGCGAGAGCAAGGC
>JABUQX010069878.1:15000-17500 GCA_015478945.1 Trachelipus rathkii | reverse complement strand
ATATATATATATATATATATATATATATATATATATATATATATATATATATATATATATATATATATATATATATATATATGATTAAAGCAAGATCTGAGAATTTAATGATAGATAGCTGCATTGAAAATGGGTTTAAGACATTGACGTGGACACCCGCCCGTCCTTTAAATATTTATTGAGTCTTACCTATGGGACAAATTTCTAATAAAGATAATTTATCGGTTTCACTAAATTTTTTGGACTACATAGGCCCTTGACCTTTCCCTTGAGAGGTGACATAAAATCAAAATAAGCATATATATATATATATATATATATATATATATACATATATATATATATATATATATATATATATATATATATAAATATATATATATATATATACATATATATGCTAATATATATATATATATATATATATATATTAAAATAACAGTTTGCACTTTACGGGCGTTGCCCTATTATACAAGGGGTTAAATAATTTAGGTAATTGCTACATAGCATCCGGACGAGGGATCAAACCCTGACCCTTTGAATCGGAACTCAATCGCCCTACCGCTCAGAGCCACGGTATTAATAGGGAAAGATCGCTACCCTAATCTATTTTTCACCTATATAAAATTAACCCACACCACGTCAACCTCTCTCTGTGTGTGTGATGATGTGTGTGTGTGTGTGTGTGTGTGTGTGTGTGTGTGTGTGTGTGTGTGTGTGTGTGTGTGTGTGTGTGTGTGTGTGTGTGTGTGTGTGTGTGTGTGTGTGTATGTAAGATCATTTGATGATAATATACTGGTATTAATAAACCCCTCCGGCTAAAAGAATACAATAAGTTGGGAAGCAACCCAACCATGGTCCTCCTTTTCAGAATGGAAAATGGTATCGAATAATATCGCCACAAAATACACACACGACACCATCATTTAATTCTTTTATAATTTTAACTAATTTTAATTGATAATTTATCTAAAAAAAATTATTTACTTGAAATAATTCCACACAATTATTTTACCTGATGGATATGTGAGATGACCTCGGTGTGTGTGGCATCCTCCAGACTCTTTCCGTTCACCCAGAATTTCTCTAAAACTCAATATCTGCTTTGTCAGCTGGAGATCCTGAAAAAAATTAAATTATATATATATATATATATATATTATATCTTGTATGTTTATACGATATATATATATTTATATTATTAATATAATATATATATTATATATATATATTATATATATAATATATTATTATATATATAATATATGTATATTATTATATATATATTATATATATATATTATAATATATATAATATATATATATCCCTTGTATGTTTTACGACTCCGTCAGTTTTATTTTTTTGTTATTTTTTACATATTGTAGTATATGAATACGTAACAATGAATTTATGTAGTGAGACATATCAAAAGTTTCGAATATTTTAAATATTTTTAAAAATCAATTATATAAAAAAGTTTTTAAAAAATCAAATATGCTCGAAAAGTACATACTTACAGAAACCAATTAATATTTGAATCAGCATATAAAGCTTATTACAGAAATGCTAAAAAAAATAAAAAATTAGGGCTCGAGCCGACCGGGAACAGAGGGGGGAGTTTCCATACCCCGTAGGGGAGGGGACGGAGAAACCCCCGCACACCCAATACAAAGAGCGGGGGGTCCGGAGACACCTGCCCCGGAGGGCCGGAATAGCCATACCCTGCGTTTCCCCGAAGCCGAGAGAACCACCACTCCTAGTATCTTTGCGGTATTACCCTTGGGTATTCCTTTAAGTTTAAAAAAAAAAAAAAATTAAAATGCAAAGTCGTAAAACGTAACAGGTCTTATATATTTTTAATCATGTCCATGTCACCACTATAAAATATTGATGATAAAAAACTTAGAAATTATAAAAAAAAAAACAAAAAAAATATCAAAAACTGACGGAGTCGAAAAATAACAGGTCATATATATATAAATTATAATATAATATTATATATATATTAATTATATATTTTTAATATATATATATATATATTATATTATATATAATTATATATAGATATATATGTGTGTTGTGTGTGTGTGTGTGTGGTGTGTGTGTGTGTGTGTGTTGTGTGTGTGAGTGTGTTTGTGTGTGTTGTGGGTGTGTGTGTGCGAGCTTGTTCGTTGCGGGCTCCTTCCAGCCACTCTTTTCTGTAAATCCCCGCCTCCATTGTTTTCCATGTATTTAACCACTATCTTTAAGTTCTCCGTCTGCGGTACCTCAGAATTTGCGTTAGGCTAAGGTATTTCCGTTATTTTTAATTTGATTATTCTACCGCTTCTTGAAAGCTTTGCGTAAGTGATATATATATATATATATATATATATATAATATAATATTTATATATATATATATATATATATATATATATTTATATATTATATAATTATATATATAATATATATATATATATTAATATTATATTATATTATATACATATAGTGGTTATATA
>JABUQX010069878.1:0-10000 GCA_015478945.1 Trachelipus rathkii | reverse complement strand
AACTATTTAATTATTATATATTTTAATTAATTTTAAATAATTATTCAATTTTAATTAATTATTAATTAATTAAATAATTAAAATAATGTTTTTTTTAATAAATTTATAGGTATGAAACTATTTTACTGAAATAAAATGCTACTCAAATCGTACATATAGCCTACTTTCGAATATTTATTTATTTTATGTGTCTTTTGTTGTGTTCATGTGATTTAATGACGGAAAATTGTTGTGTTGTGAAGAGCATTAGTTTGTATTCGTTAGTTTTTTTAATTTTTTATTAAAAAATTTTATGAATTGATTACGACTTGTGTTTAGAATATTTGTCTCGCTAATATAGTATGTCGAGAGTGTGCCTTTATTATTTATTTATTTATTTATTTATTTATTTATTTATTCAAAGAAAAAACAAAATGAAATTATTTATTATTTTTAATTAATTTCGGTATTTAATATAGTATATATCTTTGAAAATTACATTTATTAAAATAATACCAAAGCCGTATAAGTCAATTTATCCTAATTAACAAACCTTATCCTAACCTTAACTAGGCCTGTAATTCAACGTAACATACGTTATTTTATTTTTATTTTAACCTTGTGATATATATATATTATATATATAATATATATATATAATAATATATATTAATATATAGTGATATATATATATATCATATTTATATATATATATTAATAGTATGATTATATATATATATATATATATGATATTAAAATAAAAGATTTCTACAATTTTGACGATTATAGTAAAAAAAGTGCCAGACGCCTATTGATTTTAGCGCCAAAACAAACAAGATAAGTAGCCAAGAATGGCCAACCGCAATTTTTTTCTAGCGTGTCACGGTAAAGTAACCTACATAGTAGTAAATATTAGATGATATATACTATATACTATTATAAGTATATATATATAATATATATATATATTATACTATATAATATATATACTTATATATTAAATATATATATACTATAATATAACTATATATATATATATATCTTAATATATAATATAACTAAATATATATATAGTTACAGGTTTAATTGTTATGAAAATAAAATGTCTACTAATTATATACTAAGACCGCTTGTTATCATTATCTACTATTAGAAGAAAATAACACGGAATAACATGTAAAACGAAATCTCCCTTATAAATATCGTATTATAAAAATACATCCATTTTCGAATTTTTGAGCTTCACACCATTCATCCAGTGTCTTCATCTCCATATTTTCATCATTTGCTCTTTGGACTTTCCCCTCCTTTTACTTAAATTGCCTTTTCAGCAACAACGTTCTGCAATTTCTTAGAAAGAAAAATCATTAGACAGTCGTGCCATTTAGTACTGTATATTATAATATCACCGAGGCTCATATATATATATATATATATATATTATATATATATACTACTATTAAATATACCTATAACTACATTATATATTAGTAAATACAAAATATATATATATACTATATATATATATACTATTATATATATATATATAATATATATAATATATATATAATAATATTATTATATATTATATATATATATATAATATATAATATATATCAGGTAGTTGTGAGTGAGGAGAGTCCGCAGTGTGAAGTCATGTAAGATGATAAGTCAATGACAAAAGGTAAAAAGTATCTGAAAATAAAATATTTTATGAATATCTGTTAAATGAAGAGGAACAGATGATGTAAAGTAGTAGGAAGTTAGTGAAATGAGTTGGAAGTGTCTGGATGCAATAAATTCTTCCTGGATGTGAAGGGACTAAGTCTTTGCGCTATGGTTTTACATGAGGATATGTTTTTTCCACTGTTAGTAATGAATGTAGTAGTGATTGAAAACTATGGTCTAGCAATAAGAGAGTCATAGATCTAAGGTTACAATTGTTCAGATGGACTATCTTAGGTCGTGTTAGGTGTGAAAGAGATTGATAAAATGAAGGAATGAACGAGTGTGAGGGAGATTGGGTAATGATTGAAGAGAAAGGCCGGTTAAATGAAAGGAAATAAACGAGAGTACATTGAGATGGTTTGGTCATATGGAAAGGATGGATGATAGTCGGTTGGTTAAGCGGATGTATAGTGGTGAGTATGCTGGGAATCGACCAGGTGGGAGACCGAAGAAAAGTGGATTGAGTCAGTAAAGGAATGCCTGAAGGAGAAGAATGTACTTTATTGACCCTAAAGCAGTAAGTTAATAAAGAAATAGAGCATGGCAGGGTGTTGGGGGCTGTTGTGGGGCGTTTGCGGTAATGCTTTATTGACTTACTGCCTTAGGGTCTATAAAGTGCATATTTTTAACAAAAAATTAAAAAGATTTTGGTAAAAACAAAATGTTTTTAATAATTTGTAAAATATATTTTAAAAATAAATAAATAAAAACAAAATAAAGAAAAATATAGATGTAAACTACAAATTTTAAAATAAATAAACTTTAAGCAAAATAAAAACTTTAAGCATAATATAAATATTTCATCAGGCAAAAGAAATGTATTAGTGTACGTCTGCCTAAAGAAAATGAGATTTGAGGCTGATATAGTAATCATCTTATTAAATTATTCCTTATTAGATTAATTTATTTCATTTTTATGGGTAAAACTCCTTTTAGGGGGTCGATCCCCTTTCGTGAGGGTGCCTTACTATTTCAGATTCCTCAGGAACTCATCCTTTGTCATTTCAGTACATATGAATTGATGTAACATACATTTTACAGGTCAAAAACAAGTTTTTGTTTAGGGGTCTCACTCGCTGGGGTGTTCAGACTCCCCGCAGCAACTTGAAACTATCATATTCAGGATCTATGGGGTCAGAAACGTGTAAAATGACACCAATATTGGTATATTAAACCAATGTATGCTTTCTCAGCACTGCACCGCACCTGCTCCGGCTCCGACACCTGTGCAGTGCTTCATCTCTGACTTATTATTATTCCTTCTTCATACTTTCTCCGTATTCTTCTCTTATGCATTCCTTATATCTCCTTAATTTCTTCTTTTTTTCAGGGATACACCTTTAGGGGGTCTCTTAGATATTCTTGAGGATGATGAAACCCTAAAAATTGGAATCTAGGGAGTCGTAAACATAGGGATAGACATCTTACTCAGTCTATTATACGTTTGTATACAGATTTTAACTCTGGCTCCGGCAACGGCTCCTGTGCAGTTCACCGCAATATGTGCCTTCTCTATCTCTAACATGTTCTTATTCCTTCTTCATCTAGCCTTTATCTTTTTCTCTTATTCATTGCCTATGAATCTCCTTTATTTCTTCTTTTTTCGTACGGAACCCCATCCTGAGGTCCTCATGCAATTTTAAGGATTCTGAAACC
Source organism: Trachelipus rathkii (assembly GCA_015478945.1). Taxonomy (NCBI): domain Eukaryota; kingdom Metazoa; phylum Arthropoda; class Malacostraca; order Isopoda; family Trachelipodidae; genus Trachelipus; species Trachelipus rathkii. The sequence continues at coordinate 6,637 of JABUQX010069878.1, read as the reverse complement.
CTGAAAATAAAATTCTACGAGTTCGTAAGCCTAGGAAAAGACGCCTTACTTTGGCTATTATACGTTTGTATACCGATTTCTAGATTCGGCTCCAACACCGGTGCGGAAGCAACACCGTGATCCGCAGTATGAGTCAGCTCAGACTCTAATTCCTTCGCTGAAGCATGTCTGCATCTTATTTTTACCTAGCTAAGGTCATATCCAAGTTTAAGGGCTCAGCGCCCCTTTTGGATGGGCGTAGCAGCATGAAACTGCAGCTCTGCTGCGGTGCCATTATCAGCTATATGTGCTCCAAGTTTGAAACCTATCCGAAAATTATATCCCGATCAAACAGGAAGGACTATATATATATATATATATATATATATATATATATATATAATATATATATATAGGTATTATATAATATATATAATACTATATAATATATATATATATTATATTAAACTACAAAAAAAAATATACTTATATATATATATAAGTTCAAAGAAGACACGAAAGATAATTCGAAGCAAAAAATTGTCAAAAAAGAGATAAACAAAGTAACGCGCGCGCTGCGATGAAAACACTTAATTTAAAATACGGTCATAAGAATGGGACAGCTTTAGCTCAGTGGTCTAAAGCGGTCTATGTTCTATATTCAGACTTCGAACATCTTTGTTCATGTAAGTTATTTAAGCTGAAAACTAAATTAATTTTAAATAAAATATTTAGGGACACTAAAGAATATATAATAAAAAAAACATTTAGAATATTTAAACATCAACTAAAGATAAATTAAAATTAAATAAAACATAAAGAGAAAGTATATATATATATATATATATTATATATATATATATAATTTTATATATATATATATTATATTAATATATATATATATATATATATATATATTATATTATTATATATATATATATATATATATATATATATATATATCAGGGCGGCTCGTGGCCTGTTGAGTTGCGCAACCACCATTTTATACAATTTGCAGTTAGTGTGACTATTTAGTTATTTTTATTCTTAAATTTTTTTAATAGGCATTAAATATTAAAGAAATTAAATTGCCATCTTATTAATAATAACACTCCAGATGATTTATTATTTAATGAAAAAAAAGTCATCAATTTTGATTAGATGAATACCTATTATTCAGTTATATTGTTGCACACACTTGACAAACCCATGCACTATACATTTAAACGGAGAGGAAATGTGTTATGCAAATATTCTGCGTACGTTTATACCTGAACTGTTGGTTGCAGATGAAGAACAACGCTTGTTTTCGTTAAATTTCTAAATACGAAACAATTGCCAAAATTAAGCGCTCAGCGTGCAAAATTTAGCATTCGACGATCATTTATGGATGTGTCAAATCTCATGTTGTCCCGAGTTGTAGCTTCTTGATTTCATAAGTGAAAATAAATTGGAAGATACATTCAGTGAATGTGTAAAAATATTAAAAGTCCATATAACCATCCCGATGACAACATCGGAAGCTGAGGGGTGTTTCTCTACATTAAGATAGACTTTTGTGAGAAATACGATATGGCAGGACAGGCTTTCGGCATTAGCAATGCTCTCAGTAGAAAAGGATTTTATCGTTAATATTTGTGATTTTAATCGCAAAGTTATTAAAAAATTTGCTCATTCCAAAGGAACGGCGGAGGGCAGATTATCTTTTTAAATAAAAGAAAACTGATGGTTCTCCAATTTATTTCACATTATATAGGGGTACAGTAACAAAAATTTTAAATATTTTTTCAAATTATATATAATATATATTATAATATATATATATATAGATTATAGTTATGGGTAGGTTTACATTTTTTTTGTTTTTGAGCCTTGTGAGTTGGTGGTAGTTATGGGTTTTGTTAAAAAAATTTAAAATAAAAAAAAATTATAATTTTAATATAGTTTAAATCAATGGAAGAAAAACTTAAAAGAAATTTTGGACATTAAAGGGTATATAAGTGTAAAAACTAACAATAAATAACAAACAAAAAGGAAATTCTCTTGGTCTTAAAAGATTATGTTATAATTTTAGAATCTAGGGTATGACGGCTAAATGTAATATAACTTTATGTGTACTGAGTCAAATCTGCCGTTCCGCTATGTAGAGTTTTTTGAACATATAGTATATAATTTCCCTTTGAATTAGTGGATGGTTTCCCGCCGTGGAGCATTTGAGATCTCTCAACAAAAAATGTTTTCTAAGAAGCATGCAACCTCACTTTTTTTTATTTACTAAATTTTTATAGTTATGCCGCCATAATATTTGAAAGTATGCTAATACCAATATACTTTTGATAGTAAACTTTATTAATTTGTAAATTATATTTTTATATATTAACAGTACTTGAATTTAAATTAATAATTTATTCTTCATAATAATATTTGGAGAAAAGTTACATTGGATAGAAAGTTTTGTAAAAAACTTGAGTGTGTATATTGATACAATTTAACTTTAAAAAACATTAAATAATTGTCATATCATAAGTCCTATTTAAACAATTAAAGGTGAGCAAAAAAATAATAAATAAAAATAATAAATAATAAAGATGTAAAACATGAAACTAAAGCTTATTGTAAACTCCAGCGTGGGAATTCAAGAAAGGATTGCATATTACTGCTTAAAAACAAAGAATGTTGTCTTCTTTGATTAAAGGCCCAATTTGCTCTCTTATCTAGTTTATAAGTGTTAATGGCAAACAATACCATAATTAAAAATTGCAAATATTACAAAATAAGTAAAGATTTTATATATTAGTTCGTAATAAAATCAATCAAGAGTTCTTGCGTGTTCATAAGTTTGTTAATTTGAAAAGTAAAAGTAAGATCTCTAAAACTTCACTTATGAGAGAGGAAAGCAGGTAGCTTTATTCATATTTTGTTATGATTAACAAACATTATTCAAAAATTTGAGGAGTAATGACTCCCCCTAAAAAAAAATCTTTCCAACAAATAAAGAAGTATTATATTCTCAATTACTGACTTCTTGGAGTGATTTTTTAACGTCGCTGCATCGAACATCATCTACAAATTTGTGTAATTTATTCCCGAAAGAAAGGATTTACCTCTTTTTGCAAATCAGTTCTATGTGTTCAGTTTCGCCAGCTTCAATGTTAGGTCAACAAAACTTCAAGCTATTTCCAGTATAACCATAGTTAAGTGAAGGATTTATTATAAAAAAATTATATATAATGGGGTCGTCCCTCTCCCCTTCTTTCAATTGTTCATACTAATTAAACAGCAAAGATTTTATATATAATTATTTCACCCGCTAAAAGGGATTGTCTGGCCTTCTCCAACTTCAGATTACAGACTATGCAAGCCTAACCTACATGTGAAGATAATTAAATTGACTTTCTCTCATTATCAGGGTCATCAGATTCTTCTTTATTTACTTTGTCTGCCAATTTATAGGTATAATAATGTAAATTAATAATTATTAAATTATAAATAATAAAAATAATCAATATATAATTAATAATAAATAATAATTAATAATAATTTATTCATTATAACTAATTAAAGACATGAATAGTTTAAAACTAATGGATTGCAAAAAAACATTAAATAGATATACTATATAGGACATTTCTGGCTAACACTCAAATCAGCACTTTATGTACCATAACTTTATGGGATACTAATGATATATAAGCTATCAATTAAATATGTTTATTAAAATAATTAAAAAAAAGATGACATATGGATTATATTATATAGTTACGTACCCTGGAAATTTTTCAGCAGATGTAAAAACATGAATTTCCCCCATGAAAAAAATCAATATTTTCAGTTCTTCCTCATATTTTTCTTGAACGAATTTTTATATTTGAAATATAAAACCTTTTTAAAGAGTTAAAAAATTCATTGTTCTCATTTTAAAAAATCATTTTGGGAAAAGATGGACACAGACACCTACTCACGTTTAATCTTGATGATTTTCTCCTCCAATTTAATACATTTACCTTAGAAAAACAACCAAATTTGAGTATCCACAAATTATAGCTTTACAAACAAATGAGTTGATAATCTAATTCTAATAATCAGTACAGGCACGCCATTTACTCCATGTATTCATAGGTAAAATTACTTTTGTAGAACAATTTTCTTTTCCTTCTTGATCATTTAAATTATTGAAGAAATACCTCTCCTCATCTGAGTAAGCATCCATTAGCTTAACGAATTATATTGATAGCAGCTAAGAGAAAGTTTGTCTTTGTAGCTGTTTTTGCTTAAAATAGTAGAACACAAGGAGACTGTTCTATTCAATTTATAATTATATTACTTCAAGGAACAACCTAAAGAAAACAATGATAATAGGTACCCAAACACAAATGACTGTGGTAATTGACTAATGGTTCTTCTTATTTTCACACAAATTATGAAATTATAAAATGTTGTCGAAAAATGGTGTTGATTGCGACTTAGGAGTAGAAATTATGCATACAAACTAAAATTTATGGTTAAGTCACAAGTTCACTATAAAAAAGAAATATAAAAATAAAAAAAAAAAAAAAAAAAAAAAAAATTATAAAAAAAAAAATAAAACATCAAAGCAGGATATTATATTCCAGATATTAATGAAGGAATACTTTAACATAATTTTGAATCAAGGTATAACTTATTTATTAATTTATTGCACATTTATTAATCTATAATTTTAGAACGTTATATCCACTATGCAATTATTGATTGATTGTTTTTATGTTATTTCACAGTAGATGTATATGAGTGAGAAAAGGAAACAACTGTAAATGATGGACATATTATAATTATTGAAGAAATTTAATATTTAAGTAAGTGATCCGGTCCTCAAAGATTGGATGTAGTTTAGAATGTTATTAATTTAGAATGTGAGTAGCGTATAAGTTTTTTTAATTAGGTTTTATGTGATTTTGTTACTCATCTTCGTATTACTTGTTTATGCAGTTGCTATAGTTATAATTATTAATGTTAATATATAGTAAATTTAAAATAGAATGAATAAAGAAGCAATGGAATAAAGAAGATATATTATACTTTTTAGGTGCATATAATGTAATCCTATAGTTGGGTAATAAGAGTGAAAATTGATGTATGAGGTGAGCATATATGTGGGTATAGACAATATTGGTTTATAATAATAAATAGATATATAGCGAAGAATAATATAGAATAATGATTAGTATCAATAAATAATCACTCTCACTCCCAACTCCCTCTTAATAAAAATTATAATCGATACTCGTCATACATCCGCATCACTCATAATAATTCCAACGTGGAGTAAGATGGAGAATTATAAATAAATCTTATATTACAATTATAGGATAAATATAGTATAATAATAATTATAATATCATCACTAGATTATAAAATAGGAAAGTATGAGATAAGTCTATACCACAGCATTAATCACCCATAAAGTATATCGACTCCAGACTCTATGATATGTCATCCTCTTAGCTAAGACATTAATTTATCTAGCGTATCCTATCAGCAAGTTGCCATTAATGGCTGTAACCTTCTCATTTTTCCGTTGGTTTGGATTTAACCTGACAAACTTGCTGCCACGACATCTATGAAGACAAAACCTGACTTGATTAAAAATCTAAAGTTATGTTGGCAAAGTTATACATTAAGCTCTTAACTTCTTGCGTAGCCCATACTTCATCCTTTCAAATTACAAATATTAAAAAATTACCATTGAACATTGGAATAGCTATCGATGTATCCATATCTTATGGTATTTAAGTTCGTATCACTCTAAGATCAATCTTTCGCACCGTATTACACACAGATGAAACATAGGATATTCACTCACGTAGCTGCTCATATACTCAAGAAAGCAAGCCATTAAAAGTTAAGATAAATTTATAATAACATTAATAATTTCTACCCATTTTCTTTATGCCTAAATGATATTGCAACCAGATCTTGAAAAGCCTCCTAACACATATTCACCAGTCATCGCTACTTTGCTCATTAACATTATGACTTCTCATGATGTATTATATTATGACAGATTTTTTATCACTAGATAAGTATTGAATATATTCCTTATATCTCAACAATCTTACTACTCTCACTAAATTACTTATCAGCTATATATATATATTAATTCTATCATAAAGTTACATAAAAAGCAACTCATATATACATCCTCATATTTCATTTTTATACCGATAGACATGGAATATTATCTACTCTATTAATATTTCTACATTATATCTTTAAACCCTACTTATTGTTCTGCACTATCCTTTTCCAGTATGAAGAGCTTTCTACTATTATATATTTTCCCCTGTTAATATAGTATAAGTATCCCTACATTACATCCTCCTTTTCATAAATATCTGTATTTCATTTAGCTTTATTTTTTCTCTCACTCCCACGATTGCGCCTTATATATATATTGCCTTTTTATCCTCCTTATTATAATTAAATCAGCATAGTACAATACTCTACTTTGTTAATAAATCACTTCTATACATCTATTAGTCTCATCTTATTATAATTAATTACATTCAACTCACGGCTTCTTTTTTACTTTTTAAACGCCTAGGCTTTGCATTCGCCTCTTTACTAATTATTCACACCACTCACTTAGTTAAATTTTACTTACTTCCAACTTTTAGAA
>JABUQX010069877.1:32500-33914 GCA_015478945.1 Trachelipus rathkii | reverse complement strand
GTGAAAGAGGAACAAAAAGATAGGGGAAGAGAAAGAAAAAAGAGCTGAAGAGAGACAAAAAAAGAGACAGAGAGATACAAAGAGAAAGAAGAAGAAGAAGAAAAAACGAAGAAGAAAAAAAAAAGAAATGAATAAACAAAAAAAAAAAAAGGGGGAAAAAGAAAAAAAAAAGTAAGGATTTTAAATAAGAATAAGCAGAATAAAGGGAAGAAAATATTAGATTAATAGACAAAAGACTGAGGTAAGGGGGAGGACAGTAAAAATTAAAGGACAGTAAAGAAAGAAGTAAGAAAAGAGCAGAAAAAGAAGAAAAGGGAGAGTAGAAAAAAAAGAAGAAAAAAAAGAAGGAGAAAAAAAGAAAAAAAAGAAAGAAAGAAGAAAAAAAGAAGATAAAGAGAAAAAAAAAGAAAAAAGATAGAAAAAAAAAAAAAAAGAAAGAAGAAAAAAAAGAAGAAAAGAAAAAAAAAAAAAAAGAAAGAAAGAAAGAAAGAAAAAAGAAAAAAAGCAAGAAAGAAAGAAAGAAAATATTTTTATTATATCTTATTTTTTTTTTTAATCTTGCTTCATTAATAATTTTTTTTCAATTTCTAAAATTTTCTAGTTTATTTTATTATCTAACCCTTTGAAGATCCTTTCCTTATTTCTTTCTAATATCTTCGTCCTATCTGTCTACACCTTCCAAATATGACACGTCTAGTTTGTATTTTATGACATTAAATAATAGTCTAAAGATAGTGTGACAGATTTTAAATACATCTAATTCTTTGGATATAAAACTCGCATTTTAGATTTTTATGAGTTGTTTTAAAGATTTCTTAAAGCCCGAATATTTAAGTGGAAAAGAATTCAGTTAAGTTTTTTTTTCCTTTTCATTTTTATGCTCTCCTCCTGTTCTATAACGACGTTTTAATATTTTGTCGTTGAGGAAAAAAGTATTCACTCAATTCTTCTTTTGGTGCCTCTACCTACTTTTTTAACGCTGTTTTAAATTCTTGACTTTAGGATAAGAATTTTCTTTAATCTTAAATCTTAAATTTTTTTTTTACTCCATTTCATTTTTTATTCTTTGAATGTTGTAATAGTGTAAGATAAAATTTATACGAGTAAAATGCTTTTACTTTTAAAGAAGAAATTTTTTAATGATAATGTTATTAGAAATATTTAATGATAGATTACAATACTTTTTGTTATTAATATTTTATACCAATCCTTATATTTATATTATATATATATATATATATATATATATATATATATTATATATAATAATAAAATATATTTATAATAAATATATAATATATATATATTATATTATTATATATATATATATATATATATATATATATATATATATATATATATATATAAAGTGGCAGGAATGCTGAAGTTATTATCTTTTTTCTTCCTCCCATTT
>JABUQX010069877.1:22500-25000 GCA_015478945.1 Trachelipus rathkii | reverse complement strand
ATATAATATTATATATATAGTTTATATATATATATTATATAATATACTATAATATATACTATATATATATTTATATAGGTATATATTAATATATTATATATATAATATTAATATATATATATATAATATATAATTATATATATATATAGATATATATATATATAGAAATATATATATAAATATATATAATATATATATAATATATTCTTATATTATTATTGTACAAACACTTTTGTCCCTTGAGCGGTGTAGTGGTGCGTACAGCCTCCTCTCACACCCCCCCTGTCATCTCGCCCTCACACCTCCTCCACCCCCCTCTATCCCTCGCCAACATCATACCCTCTTCCTCCCCCATCCCTCCCTCCTCCAACATCTCCTTTATTCCATCCATCCACCTCCTTCTTGGTCTCCCCCTTCCTCTCCTTCCTATCCCCTCCGCCTCCCAAACTCTTCTTACCACTCTTTGCTCCTCCATTCTCACTAAATGCCCATCTTAACATTCCTTTCTCCGCTCTTCCCACAGACCAGTTCCTCCAATCACCACCTCTCCCGCACCACCCATTCCTAATTCCTCTCCTTCTGCTAACCCACAAACCGCTCTCACCCCTTCATCTCAAATACTTCCAACTTGTTTCCTAGACCTGGCATTTCAACCCCCAGTTTCACAGCCCATACAATCACCGTGGTACACAAGATTTTTTCAAAATACTTATCGTAACTTATGTGAAGATCCCCCCCTTTCCACAATTATTTCTCTCAGACCACCTAAAGCCATATGCCCTTCACCTATTCTAATCGTTCTATCTCCTCCTTCATCCTCCCCCGTTACCCAATCCATCCCTAAAATCTAAAAATCTTACTTCTTCCAATATACCCCCCTTATCTAACCTCTAGACTCCTCCCCTCTGCTCTTTCTTCCTTCTCAAATCACAACACTTTACTCTTACCTGGATATATTTTAAGCCCCTTTTGTCAGCACAATTCTCTCAAACTCCCTCACCAATTACCTCAGCCCTTCCCGTGTTCTTCGCACTAGGGCAAGATCCGCAAAACAGATCATGTTCACTTCCCCTTCGTAATATTCCTTATCAATCAATCTCCACCCCCCTCCCCATCCCTCACATTCTCATGCATACTCTCCATAAACAAATTGAATAGCCACGGCGGACTTTACACACCCCTGCCTCAATCCACTCGTCCCAAACCATCTCAGCTCTCGCCTTCCTAGCACTTGTCACACGACATTCTTACTATTCTATAAATAGTATATATTATTATATAATATATATAATATATATTATATATTATATACTATATATATATATGTAATAAAATATATATAAATATAATATTATAATTATATAATATATATATATATATTTATATATATATTATATATATATATATATTACTTATATATATATATATATAATATAAATATTAATATATTAATTATATATATATATATATAATATAATCATATATACTATATATATATATATATATATATGATATATTAGATTATAGAATATATATATATATAAAAGAGGAGAGATAAATATAATATATATATATATAATACATATATATATATTATATATATTATATACTAATATATGATAATTATAATAGTATATTATATATATATATAAATATATATATATATATATATATATATATAAATATATACTAATATGTATATATATATATATATATATATTATATTATATATATATATATATATAAAATATATATATATATATATATATATATATATATAATATATATATATTATTATATATTAATATATTATATATTATATATACATTTATTTATAAAGGAGAGATAAAATATATATATGTATATATGATTATAATAATATATTATATATATATATATTATATAATAATATATATATATATATATATATATAGTCATATTTGTAGAATATATATATTATATACTATATTATATATATATACTATATATATACTATAATTATATATATATATAATATATATATATATATATATATATATAAATAATGGGGATCAATGATTTTGGTATAACTTTTTCTTCCTTGCACTTTTTGAGAAATTTTATTTGAATTTTCTTCAGATTGGCTTTGATATTATGATCACAGAGTTCAAAATATGATTTTTTCACTAAGTAGTTTCTATTTAGGTGAAGTTTTAGTACGGGGTCCATATTTTATATAAAAAAGCTAATGCTATTTTTTAATTTCGCACTTTAATATGTATATAAATACACTCAACCCCTATTTTATTCACTTATGATAACTCAAAGTACATTTAATTTAAAACTTTTATTAAAAAATGACAGATTTTATTTATATATTCTCTTTGAATCATCCTAGCTTTCGTGGGGTATCCCTCCACATCTTTCAGGGACTTCCAAAGAGAGAATGAAGTTGTTGTAAACTGCGGATATTGTTAACTTTGTGGTGGTTGGTTCTGATATTCTGCTTGTCATGTCGTTC
>JABUQX010069877.1:12500-15000 GCA_015478945.1 Trachelipus rathkii | reverse complement strand
CATAATTCTAGTAAGGTTATTGAAGAGCCAATCTTGTTATTGATATTAATTTAGTAGTGTTGCTACTGGTGGTGATATAGTGTACCAAGACGTGGAAAAACTGTCCTGGATATGAAATTTTACCTTATAATGAATCAAATATTAAAGATTAAAGTTTGACTGTTTATATAACACAAAACCGTACAAACTACTAATTGGTTTTGTTACAATTTTAGATGCTAAAAAGTGAGAATAAAAAACTCTTTTCGAATATGAATAGCAATCAGACTGCATTCAATCGTGGCTGAGCCATTCATAAAAAATATTATAAGGATCGTTATTGTAGATTGATGTGGCCTATATTTAGACATTCTATGCAAAAGAGACATATTTTGGCTTTCCCTTTATTTGTAAAACCATTTAGAAAATATAAAGGCATGCATTCATGTGCTAAAGTTAGTCCATGCAAATTCAAAATGGCATAAAGATGCCTCAGTTGGTAGCAGCACAATCTAAATTATTAGATTGTGGTAGTAGTATTTCGCAAGGATTTATAAACGAATAAATTTATAAAAATAAGCGTGTTAGTGTAATTGAACAACTGCATGTTGCTAAGCCCTTATTTATTAAAAAAAAAATAGGCAAAAATTCTGGCATCTATTATTTGATACTTTATTATTTTGTTGTCACTTATTGATGTTTCGCTATTAGGGTAATGGTAGCACTGCAGATACCGTCCTTAATTTTTCCGATAATTATGCCTCAAATTCGGAGTAGAAAGCTGCAGGATGTTGTTCTTAGTTGGAAATTTGAAATCGAATGCGTAGATAAAAGCTAAGTACACATTCACTAATGATTCAGAATGAAACTATATATTATTTTATTTTGTGGGATAGTTGATATGTAATCCAAATTTTGAATGAAGTAAGCAATTGTTAAATATTTCTCTCTTTAGAGACTGATTGTCTCTAAATCAGACTATATCCAGATACAGAAACAGCTTATATTCGATTTAATTGTTGATGTTACTCGCTTTCCTCCGTTGGATAAGTTTAGAATCTACAATGTTACGTGGAAGAATTTCATTAGAGCTTTAATCCTCTTAAAAACTTAAAAGCTGAAGATATAGCCCAGAGCTTTATGTATATTGTATTGCCAGAGCTATATTGTCTACTACAATTTAAATATGAGTAATGGTATTTAGTTGATTGTTTGATGTTAAGGTGCTCCTACACATGACTGGGCAAGAAATTATGTTGAGTTCAGAATGTATAAGAGAGTCAGTACCCTTAAAGCCAAATTTTTTTACATTGTTGTTCCTTATCGTTTCAATTGTTTAATAATTAATGACCTAAAAACTGTTCCAGAATTTCGAAGAACACTATGGAAAATAGTAAAATTAAATTTATAAAATTTTTTCCGTGAAAGAAATGTCTCGCAGAAATTTGGTGACTAATATACTATTGTTATGCGAAACACTACGATGGTCTGCCAAGTACAAATCAACAAGGATATTTTAAGAAACATTTTAAACCAAATGAAAATTATCATATAAAGAAATCTTCTCATCTGATCCAAGATGTAACGCAAAGCCACACTGAACTGCCAGGCATGTCAGCTTTTCATCAGCAAAACGAAAAGAAGTCCTGCATTTCTCATCTTTTTAATAAAATCATGATGAAATATAGTTCATATTTGGAGCCCATAGGAAAGTTTTACATAAACTTATAAAGTAAAAAAAATAATAATAGGATAAAGAGGTTCATTGTAACATAGAAAAACTTTTAAATATTTTAAAAACTGATGGAAAAATGAAAATAATGCAGTCTCTTTTTTAAAGGAATTTTTTAAAATCTAAGAATTTTTGCCAAGTGATTTTTTGTCATTTTCAAGTGCAGTATCCAAAGGAATTCAAGCCTCAGGGACATCAAAAAGTATCTTGCTGAATGTATTGCTTCAGCAGTTGCATTTTTTATTTATTATCATTATCTTGATTTCTCTCATTTTTCATCTTTCTTGAGTTTCAGATTTATTTTCGTGAACACAATATAACAGTCGACTTCCTTGCATGTTGCATCCATGTTAAGAACAATGGGAAAAAATTATTACCAAATCCGAATTATTTAATTTTAAAATAATTTTGGAACCTCATTATAATTTTACTCGAATTTTTATAATATTGACAACCTAATTGATGAAGCAGAATCTTTGTTTAATTTCTTGGATATGATTTTTTCAAGATAGGGAACAAATAGACTGAGAAAATTGAGGTACATGCACATTACTACAAATCATTTTTAGTACAATTTTTCCCAACAGTTCCACAAGCTTTCAAAGTACTTTCCACACTTCAATCAACTACTTGTGCAATTGAAAGGTGTTAGTAACTTGCGACATGCTAAAACGTGAGGCGATTAGGTCAACTTATTCCAAACGGAAAAGATTTAAATGAGCTATGTGTAAAATAGCATTCTGCGGTGGGAAACGTTTCAGGTCAAAAACATCACTTGATAGAAGATAT
>JABUQX010069877.1:0-10000 GCA_015478945.1 Trachelipus rathkii | reverse complement strand
TTTTTTGAATTCGTTATTTTTTCATTATTTTCATCGTAATCATCATTATCATTATTAATTTTGTTGTTTAGAAGGTATTCCGACAAAGGATTGACCTTTTTATTAATCAATTTCCATGTGACTTTGTATGAACTCAACAGGTTCAAACTTCGTATCTCCCGTATATTGGAATTTTTGCAATCATTTATCCGCTTAGATTTTTGCAATAATTCAAGAGACTGGGTATGAATTGTTAGTACTCTACCCGCGATTAAATATCCATATTTATTTAATATTTTGGTTAAACAGACAAGTAGTTTGTTAGCTTGATCATAATTCCTTTCAATAGGCGCTAATATCGTACTGTAGAAGGTGATCGGTCGGTCTTCTTCGTCATCGGTCATTATAACTCCTGCCGCAGCCACATTAGTCGTGCACCGCACAATAATTTTGAAAGGGCTTGAAGCGCTTGGGTAAGCAAGGGTTGTTGTATGTTTTATTGCCTTTTTAGCATCTTCAAAAGCTTTATCTGAGGCTGGATTCCATTGGATCCGTCTTCTTGCATAAGGTTTCCCCCTCAGGAAGATATTGAGTGGCGCTATCACATCTGAAAAACAGGCTATGGAGGAGCTGTAAAAGCCAATTTTTCCGAGAAAACCTCTTAAGTCTCTAATGGTTTTTGGTTTTGGGATGTCTAGTATTTCTTTCACTTTCTCATAGTTTGGTGTTATCCCTTTCTCATTGATCGTATATCCCAAATAATCGATTTCCTTTGCGTCTATTTGGCATTTTGCGGGTTGATACTGATATTCAAATATTGTAGTCGTTTTAACACCTGTTCATGGATGATTTTGTGTTCCTCTTCCGTCTGTGTGTGAATTAAAACATCATCCATGTAGACGCATGTGTTTTTAAGGTCCTGGGTGAGAATATCGATGAACTTTTGGGACACAAACGGTGATGACACAAAACCCATGGGCAAGCATTTGTAACTGTAGTTTCCCAGGTTAGAGGTTATAGTAAAGTATTTTTCACTGTCTGTAGATAATGGGATCGCGTAGTAGGCTTGTGTCAAATCCAAACGGGAAAACCATTTGCTCCCTTTTAATGTAAACATGGCATCCTGTAGTAGGGGCAGTCCATAAGTTTCTATCTCCGCTCTTTTGTTTAACTCTCTAAAATCTGATATGACCCTCACTCTTCTCTAAAACAGACACCGGAAAAGCCCACGGAAAATTTGTCCTCTTCAAAACACCTGTGGTCAGCAGATTATTAAATTCCGCACGAGTTTGAGCATATAACCAATGAGGAATTCGTCGTGCCTTTAAGGCTATGGGCGGTCCCTTGATATTCACATGATATGGATAGGCATTGGATAGTTTGATCAAAACTTTTTCAGGTATAAAGGCGGTTTCTTCGTCAGTAGTTACCTGACCGCTCTTATCTATTAATGCTGTGCTCAAGTATGCTGTTTGTTTATTTTATTTTTTCAAAATTTATCCCTTGAAAATGTTTTATATTTTATGTTATTTTCAGTTAATTATATGCTATATTTAATTCAAACTATTTATTACTAATATATATATATGATGAAATATAAAGGCAAAAAAAAAAAAAATTTTTTTTTTTGCAAAATAGTACAGTATTTTACTAGTTTAAAGTAGGATTATACTTAAGATTAAATTTTTTACTGATACCCTTGAGAATAGTTGTTTCCTATACCTATTTATAATGTATATATACAAACAAGTGGTTTAATTGTCTAGGCATGCAGCTTGTATAGTCTTCTGTCAGAGCATCATTTAGAGCAAAGATCAAACAATGTAAATGAAACCATGTTACTATTCAAAAACTACTTTCCCTTCATAAGTACCAACATCAGTAATATATAACAAATTAACAAAGACCACTGACAACCTTTTGTTATCATAGATATAAATAATATATGATTAGTTTGTTAAGGTGGTGGCCTCCAAGAGGCCCCATGTCACTGTGGCTGAGATTGATCTCTTGTAATGTTTATGCATCATCATGATCAGCATTAGAGATCTCAAACATCTCTCCAATCAAGGTATGTATTATTATAACTATAAGCTACAAAACCATAACATTTAGTAACACTAAAAAAAAACTTCTTATTTAGTACTTGATGTGGAAAAGTTATTTCCAGTATGCATTAAGATATTTTTCTAACATATCCCACTTATATATATATATATATATACTGTATATATATATTTATAAAAAAATAAATTTTTTTATTTTTATATAAAAATATATATATATATATATATATATATATATATATATATATATATATATATATATATATATATATATATATATATATATATGTGGAAAAGTTATTTCCAGTATGCATTAAGATATTTTTCTAACATATCCCACTTATATATATACTATTGTATGCTAAACGGTACAGATCTAAGCTCATAACTTTCATTACCCATAAATATAAGGGTTATCAACAAAAAATGGGAAAGTAAAATCTCCTTACATTTGTCTTTATTAAATTGACAATGATGTCTTAAGATGTATTAGATCAGTAGTTCCCAACCACTTGTGGGCGATGAATTTGATTAAGTCGTATACCATAAAAAGCAAAATTGATAAGTTTTTATCAGTTCTCTTAATCTGATGTTTTAGTATGTACAACAAAATTGTTAATTTAAATAAACAAATAATTTCAATAATGAATTCACTGTGGGTCTATGCCTGAATAGGAGCTTTGATTAAAAGAAGGGGTATTTCTTTATTCACTGAACAATTGGAAGACAGGTCTTAATTTAGTTTTTAAGCATGTTCATCCCATTTTAAAGTTTGGGCTAATATGGAATAAATATGTGATCTTATATTTTGTGTCAGGAATTTTAATTTATTCTATTATTCCATCTATTTTTGTTGTGCATATACCTTATCATATCCTGGAACCAAATTTTTTTATCCCAAAAATCTGAAGACTCCTTAAATTATAATTTAAATAAAAATTAGATGGAACCTGTTAATTTCTCTCCCTCTACCCAAGGTAATATATGAAAATTCAAAATTCTTCTTACCTTAGTTCCAACAAAATCACTATATATATATATATATATATATATATATGGTATATATATATATATATATATATATATATATATATATATATATATATATATATATATATATATATATATATATATATATATATATATATATAGGTATATATATATATATATATATATATATATATATATATATATATATATATATATATATATATATAAGAAAGAGTATATATATATATATATATATATATATATATATATATATATATATATATATATATATATATATATATATATATATATATATATATATATATATATATATATATATATATATATATAGGCGACAGCAAATGACTAAATATTGCTTTCAAATAGGCCACCCCAAAGCTCCAAAGATGCCAAATACTAAAACGAGTTCTTAAAATGAAATGAAAGGATTCAAATAAGTTGAATCTCAAAGCTTATAAGGTTTTTACATTACCAGTAGTGATCGTCGACATAGACGTTGACGAAGATGCTTGAAAAATCATGTTTTAAAATTTCTATTATTTTAATAAATTTAACAAATTTATAATACAGAAGAATTTAATTGTGTTTAAGAATTAAATTCTTCATTCTTATTTAAATGTAAATAATATTAAGAACTGCATTAATACATAGGAAGTTTTCCTGTTATTCATTAACATCTTGGTTATTTCTTATTTCTTTATAATAATAATAATAATAATAATAATAATAATAATAATAATAATAATAATAATAATAATAATAATTTCTCTTAGATAAATAATAACACTGTCCAATAAAAAAATTTCAGGCTTAGACTCCTAAAGAAATTTTCTTCTCAATCTGATTCTAATTTTTTGTATCCAAATAAATCTGATCTCAGATTTGCTCTATCACATCTCATTTCTATGCAATCGGCATACCCCATTTTCATGGATTTTACCCCAAAATTAACACTGTCACTGATGATTGCAAGTTGCTGTGAGTTGGGGTGACTGCTTTTAGATAAATGATGGTGTTGTATTTGGACAATAGTTTGTTTATTATTATTATTGTACATTTCACAATGTATTACATTATTACATATTACAATCATTTTGTGTATATATCACAATTTATGTAATGTTTTTCATTTTGCAGTTTGTGATCTAACAATGGCTACAAAATCAGAAGGAGATTCCGTAATGACACAGATTCTTCTACATCTGTGGGAGTTTCACTTTGTAGGATCAAAGGCGCAACATTGATACCTCCTTTTTCAAGAGGGGTGTATCTTGCCTACTTAAAAGTAGTACTGGAAGACCAAGCAAATATTGGGCCTCGCCAGCAAGAAAGCAAAAGAACTTTGCGATCATAGTCTAAAGGAGGAAAGAATGCTAAGTTGAGATTTGGTGTGCCATGGTTGAGAGGGAACCAACAAACTATTTGGATGACTGCTACTTCTGCCTTGTCATTGTAAAAGGTTTCAACAAGACAAACAAGCACCACTTACAATACCTAAATATCCCATCTTCCAAATGACCAGTTGAACACTGTGAGGAAAATACCTGTGCCTGTATTTACTGAGTTACCGGAGATTGATGTTGAAAATATGTTTACCTTCTTCTACAGATGATGTGGATGATGCTCTGACCGAATATACGTCATCTGTGCAGATTCTGATACAATTGCTATGTTTAATCAGCCTGAATTGAATGATCTGGTAAGAGATTTGTATTTGCCAAAGCAGTCTGCTGAATTGTTGGCCTCCAGCTAAAAGAGAAAGGAATACTCAGACCTGGTACTAGTGTCTTTATCATAACAGAGAAGCAGCACTGCGAAAGTACTTCCATTAAGATGAATGGTCAACTTGTTTATTGCAATGATGTTGAAGGAATTTTTCTCAATATGGACTGCTCGCATATGATTCAAGTGGAATGGAGACTTTTTTTTGACAGTAGTAAGTAAAAGAAGTTGAAATGTGTTACTGCACAACAGAAATATATATGGTTCAATCCCAATAGGACACTCTGTACAATGAAAGAAGAGTATGCCAGCATCAAGAAAATTCTGGATAGATTGCAAAACCATCTTCATGGATTGTTAATTTGTGTGGATTTGAAAATGATTAATTTCTGCTGGGGTAAGCAGGAGGTTACACCAAATACCCTCGTTTCCTGTGCTACTGGGACAGTAGGGCTGCATTAGAACACTGGGTGACAAAGACCTTGCCACCAAGAATCAGTTTGACGCCTGGTGAAAAGAAAAAAACATCAAGAATGAGCCTCTGTTTGATAGGAATAATTGTAACTGGACACTGCATATAAAACTTGGGTTAATGAAGCATTTCGTCAAAGCTCTTGATCACTACTGGAGACTGCTTCAGCTATATTTTTTTCAATCTTTCCAAGTCTCAGTGCCCAGAAGAAAAAGGTAGGAATATTTGATGTCCTCAAATAAGAAAACTCCATCAGAAATCCACACTCTTTGTTACAACATTGACTGCGACAGAGGCTAGAGCTGGAATTCTCTGATGTTGCTTGAAATTTCCTTTGGAACAGTAGAGTGACAACTACCGAGAGACGTGGAGAGCTGCTCTAGAGTTTCCAAGCCCTTGGATGTAGAATGAGCATCAGAGTTCACTACTTACATAGTCACTTGAATACTTTCCAGAGAACTTGGGTCACGTGAGCTAAGAGCAAGGTGAACGCTTTCATAAAGACATTAAAGTTATGAACGCTACAGAGGCCGATGGGACACTGTCAGATTACTGCTGGTCCTTGATGAGAGACATTCCACAAGCTGTATATCGGAGATCGTCAAAGAAGAAGTTGTTTATGCAAATGTAACACCACTATTTGTCAATTTACATTTTGTACATATTTTCCAATTTCACATGTCAATTCTAAAATGGCAATACATTCACTATCACAAATTTGTTGTGCCAAGGGATCATAAAATAGTATTTTTACATTATTATTCTGCTTACAATATCTTACCTTATTCTTGTCTAAGTCTGTTCAGCTCTTCAAAAATGATCATAAATTTGCTGTTTATTTGAACCTGCAATATGTGAAATCTCAAAAACCTGATGTGATAGATAAAAACTGATGACAGATTGGAATCAGCACCCCAGAATTACTTTAAAACCATTGGAAAACCTTTACCTTATGCCAGAAAAATGTTGTTGATCAGTGTAATGATTTATTTAATATTAAAATCATTATGCTCCTTAAATTTCAACTTAATATTTTGTAATTTAATATACCGTAGAGCAGGTAAGTATTTTCAAAACATTGATTTTATAAATTTTAATATGTGAGAACATGGACAGACATGCAAAATTCTAGTACTTTAAATTTAGAGCTCTTAAAATTATAATGCAGAAACGAAATATTTCTCCAGTTTCTGGTGTAATATTTCACTTAATCAGCAAAATAATCAGCAGAAATTGATGATGACGATTGAGAAAAATATGCAGATTTTGCTGATGACGATTAATCATCCAGTATCACTAAGTAATTAGTATTACTATATAGAGCATTTAGTAGTATTTATATTTAACAATTTTGTATACCTGAAACAGTTTAATCATTCAAAACACCACAGTGCAATATATTTAACAAATTCTAAAACACAATTATAACAGTTCAATTCAGTCTCTTCATTCCAGAACTATCTTGAGTTTTTCAAATAAATAGATGTGATGCAGGTGGTCATATTTACTTTTCTCTCCTCTCCCAAACTTTTAAGAAGAAAGTAGATATTTATCAATATTTAGAAGTAGCTATAGTTTGTTTATAGAAACATTGTTTTATATTTTTACATTTTATAATAAAATCTTTAGGGAAAGTTGTATTAACAATTTTACCATACTCCCTAAGAGGATTGCAGATTGCCTAACAAATGGGAGTCTGCAATCGCAATACTTATGTCATCAAGATTTGCCTTTGATGAATTAAGAAGGGTCGCACTTCTGTGCAACCTTCCTTCTTTGGGTCTGTTGGTCACCATTAATGAAATTATCAGAAATGGGTGGAAGTGCAACTTAGAATATGCTATAGAAAATTCTAGTGGGAATAGGTTTTAAAGCAATAAGATACTGTTTGCCTGCTATGTTTTCTCTCTCACCTTCACCATTCTGATTTTATCCCCAATTTATTTGTAATCTTTCTCTGCTATCCAGAAAGGTTATGATCTTGAAAATCATTAATCAGAACTACCTCATCCACCATTATCTTATTTTACCAAGATGTTACATGCAATGCTAAACATTTGTTTAAGACAACAAATACTCCTCACATCAGCTGATTAAAAATGACTATACCCTATATTGCCTCTGCCTATCTAATGTCATTTCCACATGTCCTGATCAGTCTCCTTCCATACATCTTGCAATAATTTTCAATAAATTGAAGAATAGTTAGAATTAGATTGTAGAAACTGTGCTAGTGATTATTTTCAATATCAGTAGCCTCTGAATGATGTCAGAGGTCTTGATTTGATGGAATTATTTTATTAAAATTGGTTAAAAATGGTCAATGGTTCAAAGTAGGCTATTTTTATCTTAGAAACATTCAATAACCTTATACTTACAACTTTTTAAATTACAGATTTGGCATTTCCAAAATGACCAAACCATGCTGTATACAGTGGATTTTCTTACATGCCTTATGTTATTTTCTTTTAGTTCATTCACAAACTTATCCAACTCTAGCGCCTAACATTACTGAGAGCCAAAAGATATTTGTAAGTTTGTTCCTGTTAAAATTCTATAGCTATTGTAGGATTAATAAGTATGTAATTTTGATATATTCAGAATGAATTCTGAGATATAGGCATTACTTTAATATTTCTAAAAATTAACCTAATCAAGCATATCACCCAATATGGCCAACACAAATTAGGCTTTACTCCTACATGGTGTGGAGCAACATCACCCAATAAGCACTTTTTGCGTGGTTTTTATGACACCCAAAAGGGGGAGCATTTTAGATAGTTTCATTTGTTTAGAGCCACCGGGTCATGGGTGATACATTTTAGTTTTTAGACATGTTACCCAACATTGGAAACTTATTTTTATGTTTGTGAGTCATGTCATTCAATAGGTGATGTATTAGAGTTTTGTTGGAAATGTGACCAAGGCATGGGTGACATTTAGTTATCTATATAAGAATATTATCCATTCTGTTGATATTCACATATTGATATTGTTTGTGTTGTTTCTATCATGATTTTTCTATTTTAATTCAAATAATAAAATTGTTATTAATGAATTGCAAAAAGACCACTGTAGTTCGCCATTGTAGAACCTCGGATACCAATGTGGGCCTATTCAAGCAGAGGACTCTGGTAACTGATCCAGATTATAATCCATTTAGTGATTTTCTCATTCTAAGATGAAGATAATATCAATCAGAGGATTTTTTTGCACAAATTTTATTTACTGGGAATTTTTCAAGATACTACGAAGATAAGTGACAGTAAAGACCTAACACCTACTGAAGGGAAGGAAGTTTAATAATAGAATTCAACATTTTACTCTTTACTGGTAAGAAGCTAAATGTACTGATATTCAAAACAATATAACACTCAATTGGCTGCCTAACTACATTTAGATGAAGTTTCTATACCTTATAGTTGGAATAAACAAACATCTATAATGATGTAAAGTGTAAGATTTCTTCACCTAGGGTTACTCAAATTAAAGATTTAACTAAGGGCTTGAGTCTGTGGATCAAGGAAAAGATTTAGGTGTGAGTAATTATGAGCAGTAATTTGAAAGTAGCAAATCAGTGTTTGGGAGCATAAGGAATAAAGCTAATAAGACGCTAGGTATAATAAATTGCAAGGAAGTTTTAAAGTATAAGTAGCTGTATAATAGCTATGTTCGGCCAGTATTAGAGTAACATAATTTCATCAGTAAACAAGAAACTAAATATACTAAGAACCATAGCTGCACTGACATCACAAATTTTTGCACAATAGATATCCAACATCACATATACCGGTAAATAATTTATCTGTCCAACACTCAAATTATGCCTCTACCAACATGGGCAGGCAAATCTAGACACTAACTAAGGGAAATATAAGAAAACTACAAATACCCTAAGTATAACACAAATACTTAAAATACAACAGGAGGCACACATCTATAACACCACAACATATTTGTATGAAGAAACAAAATATTACCTAGAAATACACTTGGAAACAGATAGGAACTCAATTCTATGTTAAAACAGATAAACACCCTGGCACCATATATCATTAATAGCCTTCTAACCCTATCTATCAGTAGCTTAGCAACTCCATCCCTTCAGCATTATTCTACAAACAAATTCTGAGTAACATCCAACCTCTACAAAACATCTCTTACACTAAAATACATATACACCTAACCAAAAATTATTTATTTCAAGAAACTGACAAAAATAAAACTATGTCGGTGAACATTCACCAGAAATAACATCTGGGCAATAAAGTGTAGAGTAGAAGGATGTCACCCCCAATCCTTAAGAAAATCAAAGGATATACCTTAAAAAATATGGCCAATAAAGAATAGTAAAACGTAAAATCGGCATTCTCTGTGGAAAAAAGTTACAGCCTCTCAGTTAAAGTCCAGTGCAATTGCTCCGGTTTATACAATGTTACTCAGGATATCATTGTTTTTCTGATACCTAAAAGTTACCGATATCGTTGCTACCCATCTTTATAATAATAGTTTGTCTTATAACACGAAGAGTGACTTGAAGCTTCAGCTAATTTACATAAAATACCTTTTTCATAAAATGAAATATTTAAGCTAGTAAAGTTATTTGTTATACAATTTAAATGTGTTATTTTAAAAATAAAATAAGCATAGTGTGGTCTATTAAATAAATGAAGTACCGAAACGCGAAGCGTTTCACGCATAAATAAGAAAACAAGCTGCAAAACACCCAAACTGAAATGAACGTGCTATC
>JABUQX010069876.1:0-18543 GCA_015478945.1 Trachelipus rathkii | reverse complement strand
TAAGCAGTAAATTCACCTAAATCAACCACCATCCAATCAGCATCCAACCTCCCTCCTTGATCTCTTGATCTATTGATCTATTGAATTAAGGTCATATTTTTTTTAACTAAATATTGTAACGTTTTTACGAACCCTAAACGCAGTATCACTAAATCAAACACCATCCAACCAACAATCCAACCTCCCTCCTGACCATCTATGATCTATTGATCTATTGGATCTATAGCCATATTTTTTTACTAAAATTGGTAAACGTTTTACATACCTCTAAATCAGTAAATCAGTAAATCAAACCACCATCCTGGCCAGCATCCGGCCACGCCTCCTGACCAAGGTGTGACTAATTGATCTAAATTGATCTATTGAGTTCAAGTCACATTTCGAGTAATCATTTTGGAAAACATATCATAAATCAGTTCTCTTTTATACAAAGATCAAAATGCAATATATGTCAACGTAACAAAGTTTTTCACACTTAATAAAGCTAACATAACATCAGCTGAACAAAGAAAATAATGCCCAAAGACAAACATAACACATCTTAAGCAGAATAAACTGTTAACATTAACAAAGTTCACCACTTACACCAGTAAAGCAACTAACATGGTACGCAAAACGTAACCTAATCTTACTTTTCAAGCATAACTCTAAAATATTAACGTTAAATCTAACACTAACACAGTAACATTTACAAAAAATTTATCACCACACTATTGTTAATTATCCCTAGACAATACCAGCGAAAGTATGCTTAAGCATAATAAAGTTTCCCTCATTAATAAAAGCTAACATAACATTCAATGAACTAAAGAAAATATATGCCCAAAGACCCAACATAACACATCTTAAGCAGGAATATGCAGTTAACATTAACAAAAGTTCCACACTTAACACAAGTAAAGCAACTAACATGGTATGCAATAACGTAACCTAATCTTACTTTTCAAGTCATAACTCTAACATATTAACGTTAATCTTTACACTAACACAGTAACATTTAGCAAAAAATTTTCTCACAACAATTGGTTAATTTAAATCATACAGAGCTAGCGAAAAGTATGTCAACGAACAAAGTTTTCACACTAATAAAGCTAACATAGCATCATCTAAACTAAGAAAATAATGCCCAAAGACAAACATAACACATCTTAAGTAGGAATAAACTGTTAACATTAACAAAGTTCCACACTTAACATCAGTAAAGCAACTAACATGGTACGCAAAACGTAACCTAATCTTACTTTTTCAAGCATAACTCTAACATATTAACATTAATCTTACACTAACACAGTAACATTTAGCAAACAATTTAATCACAACATTGGTTAATTTTCATACAGGACCAGCGAAAGTATGCTAACATAAAAAAGTTTCCACATTAATAAAGCTAACAATAGCATCAACTGAACTAAGAAAATATTGCCCAAAAATAAAGACAAACATAACACCTCTTAAGCAGGAATAAGGCCAGTCAACATAACAAAGTTGCCACACTTAACAGCCATACTCAAAACCAGTAAAGCAACTAAACCTAATCTTACTTTTTCAAGCATACACTCTAACATATTAACGGTTATCTCACTTAACACAGTAACGATTTAACTAAAATTTCTCAACATTGGTTAATTATACTGATCAATGAATATTCGCTAACGTAATAAAGTTTTCCACATCATAAAACTAACATAGCCTAACATGCTAAGAAATAATGCCACAAGCACAAACCTAACACAACCTTACATACCGAATAAACTGTTACTATTAACAAAGTTCCACTGAGTTCTTTATATACTAGTCAGTGGGAATATATGCTAACATAACACGTTTTCACATTAAATAAAGCAACATAGGGCATCAAATGAACTAGGCAAAATAATGTCCAACGACAAGCTAACACAATCTTACGCCCGTAAATAAACTGTTAACATTACAAAAGCTCCACAACTTACACCCGTAAAAGTAACTAAACTTTACATATCAAACGTAACCTTTTCCATACTTTTTTCCAGCATATTCAACCATCTTAACGTTAATCTTACATTGACACCGTAACATTTATCAAAAAAATGTGTCATAAACCATACCTAACCATCATAATAACTTAACGAGTAAATATGAATAAAGTAAAGTTTTTAGACTTATCTCTTTTTAGACTCCGCCTCCTTTCAGAAAATACCAACTCTAAACATGAAAAAATGATTTTACGCTTTAACTATTTGCATAAAGTGATGCAATACTTATTATATTTGACCCTCTGGCAGGAATACAAGCAGTGTAGCAGTCGCCATTCGGTTTACGATTAAATATAATGACACATCGTTGGGAATAACGAACTCCTCGTGAAGATATCAACAACAAGCGTAAGATGAAGGGAGATGTCATCGTATCACCACAAGCGAAAAACTATCCTACTGAGAAATAGTGTATAAACATGCCCCTTCAAATGTAAGGAGAATTCCTTTCTTCAACGCAATCAGAAGAAAGTAAACAAGAAATACGACGTACGAATGAACGCATATCAGTTCAAGAAGGGTAATATATTCTCGTTCGACCAACACAACAACAACAACAACAAGAATAACAATAGTACAAAGATTTCTTTGGATACTAACCAATGAATATATATGCTAACGGTAACATTGTTTTTCACATTAATAAGCTAACATAGCATTACCAACGAGCCTAAGAACAATAATGTTACAAAGAACGCATTCTAACAACAACTAAGCACGAAATACACTGTTAACATTAACAAGTTTCACACTTAACACTGTAAGTAACTGACATTGCATACAAAAACGTAACCTATTCATCACTTTTACCAAACATATCTCTAACATATAACGTTAATTTTACATTGACACAGTAATATTTAGCAAGAATTTATCATAACCCTGTGTTTATTATCATCAGAGCAGTTTGAAAGTAATGCTAACGTAAACCAAAGTTTCGCACATTAATAAAAGCTAACATAACATACCTGACTAATAAAGAAATAATGTACCATGACAAACCCAAACACCATACCGCAGACGAAATAAACCACTAACATTACAAACTTTCGCACTTCCCACAGTAAGTCATAACTTCGTCCAAACGTAACCCTATTCACACTTTTGATTCATACCTTTACATTTGACGGCTCATTGCAGAATATGCTCCTAATATTTTAACCGAAAAGTTTAACATCAAACCTGTCCCTAATCATCAATACTGACAAAGAATATAAATGCTGACGTAACAAAATGCTTTTACATTAAACCTTCGTAACAGTAGCAACAAAATCTTCTCAATAACCACGTCTAAATACAATAATATCCCTAGCGGAATAATCGCAAAACACAAAGTTTTAACCCAAACATAAAAAAAAAATAACAAATTTTATCCTAACATAACATAAAAATAAGTTCTTTGAGTAAAATATCACAGTAAAACGTAATAATCTTACTGATTTTAAGGCAGTAAATCAGTAAATCAGTAAATCAAACCACCCAATACCCTGCAGTCCCCTATCCGTTCCCACGCCACCTGTGAATCTATTGAGGCTATTGATCAAGTCAATATTTCTAAAGTATCATTTGGACAAACATAAAACATAAAAATATGTTCTTTATATACTAACCTACGAAAATATATCCTTAACCAACAGAAGTTTTAGCATCATAAAGCTACAAATCATAACAGCGACTCAGGAATAAAATGAGGCAAATGGCACAACCTAACATACCTAACGTATGAATAAATCAGCTAACATCCTGAAAAATTCCCTACTGATCAAAGGTAAACTAGCTAACAGAGTCATACAATACTGCGATATGTTTCCCACTTTTTTCGAGCTATTATTAAGCAACAGGTAAAGCACGTTATTATCTAACAAAAATCCCTTAACAAAGTGACCAACTATCAAAGATGCACCATCTTGAACTATGAATGAACACTATCTTCAATCAAACGTGTCACTGCGTTTTGAGGTAAACATCATTTGACCTGTGAAATAAACGTAGACACTTAACAAAAGTCTAGGGCAAACCTAACATTATTCAACAAAACTTAACCTGGTTCAGCGTTTCTAACCAACATCATCGTCAGTTTAAACAACGTATCTCCTTACAAAACTCATGCAATTGCTCTAACAAATCAAGTGTTTATTTTCCACATTGGTCATAGTAAAATATTTTAAACATAATTTGCCTAAACTTACGAATAAACAGTTTTCATTAACCAGAGTATTCTAAAGCAGCACATTACCTTCCGAGAGAAAACCCAGGGGGATGGCGCCCATTGAAAGGGTGTGAATCCTGTGAGGGGGGGATCACCCCGAAGGGGTGTAAACGGGCTTTACCCCTCCGAAAGGAGGGTAAAGGCCGCTTACCCCTTCGGGGTGATCCCCCCCTCGCCGGATTCACAGTTACAAGGAGCACATCCCCCTGGGTTTTTCTCTCGGAAGGTATGTGTTGCTTTAGATACTCTGGTTACTGAAAACTGTTTATTCGTAAGTTTTAAAAAAAGGGTTTTTTTTTTTTACGGTTTTTTTTTTATGTTTAAATATTACTAATGACAATGTGGAAATAACAATGATTTGTTAGAAAAAATGATGAGTTTTTTGTAAGATATTACTGTGTTAACTGAACCGATGATGTGTTAGAAACGTGAACCTAGGTTAGGTTTTTGTTGAATAATGTTTAGGTTTGCCCTAGACTTTTTGCTAATGTCTACGTTTATTCACAGGTCAAATGATGTTATACTCAAAAACGAGTGACACTTTTGATGAAGATAGTGTCAATTCATAGTTCAAGATGGTGGCATCTTTTATATAGCTTGGTCACTTTGTTAAGGGATTTGTTAGATAATACGCTTTACCTGTTGCTAATATGCTCGAAAAGTGGGAACATATCGGTATTGTATGATCTGTTAGCTAGTTTAGCCTTGGACTCAGTAGGGAAATTTTTCAGGATTGTTTGCTGATATTCATTACGTTAGGTATTGTTAGTTCTTGCATTTGTAACATTATAATTCCTTAAGTCGCTGTTATGATTTGCTAGCTTTTAATTGATGTAAAACTTTGTTGGTTAAGCATATATTCGTAGGTTAGTATATAAGACATATTTTTATGTTATGTTTTGTCCAAAATGATACTTGAAAAATGAATGACTTAAATCAATAGCTCAATAGATCACAGGTGGGTGGGAAGGGTAGGGGGACGGTTAGGGGACTGCAGGGATGGGGGTCTATTGATTTACTGATTTTACTGATTTAACTGGCTTAAAATCAAAGTAAATTATTACGCTCTACTGTGATATTTTACTCAAAGAACTTGTATTTTAATGTTATGTTAGGATAAAATTTTGTTATTTTTTTGTATGTTTGGTTAAAACTTGTTATGTTTTGCGATTATTCGCTGGGGATTATGAAATATTTAGACGTTGTTATGATGAATTTTTTGTTAATGTTACGAAGTTGATTGTAAAACATTTGTTTACGTCAGCATTATAGCTCTTTTGTCAGTATGAATGATTAGACAGGTTTATGTTAAAAACTTTTGTTAAATAATTACGATGTTAACTGTAAAATTAACTATTGATACTGTCAGAGTATGTATTGAAAGTGTGAATAGGTTAACGTTTTTGGAACGAAAGTGGTTTATGTTACTTTACTGTTGTTAAGTGGCGAAAGTTCTGTTAAATGTTAGTGGTTATGTCGTGCGTAATGGGCTGTGTTGGGTTTGTCATGTACATTAATATTCTTAGTTCAGGTTTATCGTTATGTAGCTTTATAAATGTGGAAACTTTGTTACGTTTAGCATACTTTCACTGCTCTGTATGATAAATTAAAACAAGGATTATGATAAAATCCTGCTAAATATTACTGTGTCAAATGTAAATTAACGTTAATATGTTAGCGATATGCTTGGTAAAGTATTGAAGATAGGTTACGTTTTGTAATGCAATGTCAGTTACTTTAAAGGTGTTACAGTGGTGGAACTTTGTTAATGTTACAGTTTATTCGTGCTAAAGTTGTGTTAGATTCGTCGTTGTAACATTATTTTCTACTCTGGTAATGCTATTGTTCAGCTTTCTAATTAATGTGAAAACAATGTTACGTTAGCAATATATATCATTGGTTGTAATCCAAAACGAAACTTAATCTGTTGTTCTAATGTTTTGCTTGTTGTTGTTGTTTGTTGTTGTCGAACGAGAATATATACCCTTTTGAAGTGATATGTTTCATTCGTACGTCGTATTCTTGTTTCTTTCTTCTGATTGGTTGAAAGAAAGAATCTCCTTACAGTTTAGAGGATGTTTATACACCTAATTTTCTTCAGTAGGCATAGTTTTTTTCGCTGTGTTGTACGATGACATCTCCCTGCATCTCTACGCTTGTTGTTCATATCTTCACGACGAAGAGTTTCGTTATTTCCAACGATGTGTCATTTATATTTAATCATAAACCCGAATGGCGACTGCTACACTGCTTGTATTCCTGCCAGAGGGTCAAATATAATAAGTAATGCATCACTTATGCAAATAGTTAAAGCGTAAAATCATTTTTCATGTTTAAAGTTGGTATTTTCTGAAAGGAGGCGGAGTCTAAAAAGAGATAAGTCTAAAAACTTTACTTTATTCATATTTACTCGTTAGGTATTATGATGGTTAGGTATAGTTATGACACATTTTTGTTAAATTTTACTGTGTCAATGTAAGATTAACGTTAATATATTAGAGATATTGCTTGAAAAACGTATGAATAGGTTACGTTTGTATGTAAAGTTAGTTACTTTTAACTGGTGTTAAGTTGTGGAGCTTTGTTAATGTTAACAAGTTTTATGTTACGGCGTAAGATGTGTTTTAGCTTTGTCCGTTGTAAATTATTTTCCTAGTTCATATGATGCTATGTTAGCTTTATTAATGTGAAACATTGTTATGTTAGCATATATTCACTGACTAGTATATAAACATTAATGTGGAAACTTTGTTAATGTTAACAGTTTTTATTCATGTGTAAGTGTGTTAGGTTTGTCTTTTTGCATTATTTTTTCTTAGTTCATGTTAGGCTATGTTTAGTTTTATTGATGTGGAAACTTTATTACGTTAGGCTACTTTCGTTGATCATGTATAATTAAACCATGTGTGAGAAAATTTTATTGTTAAATGTTACTTGTGTTTTAAGTGTAAGTTAAACGTTATATGTTAGAGTTATGCTTGAAAAGTAAGATTAGGTTACGTTTTGTATACCTTTTTTAGTTGCTTTACTGGTGTTAAGTGTGGAACTTATTGTTAATGTTGACTGCTTATTCCTGCTTAAGATGTGTTATGTTTGTCTTTGGGCATTATTTTCCTAGTTCAGTTGATGTTATGTTAGCTTTTATTGAATGTTGGAAACTTTATTATGGTTAGGCAATAACTTCTCGCTGCTCTGTATGAAATTAACCAATGTTTGTGAAGAAATTTTGCCTAAAATGTTAACTGTGTTTAGTGGTAAGATAATGTTATCTGTTAAGAGTTATGCTTGAAAAAGTAAGACTAGGTTACGTTTTGCATACCAATGTTAGTTGCTTTACCTGGTGTTAGTGTGGAACTTTGTTAATTGTTCGACTGCTTATTCCTGCTTAAAATGTGTTATGTTTGTCTTTGGGCATTTTTTTCTGTAGTTCAGTTGATGCTATGTTAGCTTTAATTATGTGGAAACTTTATTATGTTAGATCCTTCGCTGGTCTGTATGATAATTAACCAATGTTGTGCTAAATTTTTCGTTAAATGTTACTGTGTTAGTGTAAGATTAAAGTTAATATGGTAGCGTTATGCTTGAAAAAGTAAGATTAGGCTACGTTTTTGCGTACCATGTTAGTTGCTTTACTGATGTTAAGTGTGGAACTTTGTTTACATGTTAACACAGTTTACTCCTACTTAAAGATGTGTTATGTTGTGTCTTTGGGCAAGTTATTTTCTTAGTTTAATGAATGCTATGTTAGCTTTATTAAATGTGGAAA
The DNA here is from genome assembly GCA_015478945.1 of Trachelipus rathkii. NCBI lineage: Eukaryota > Metazoa > Arthropoda > Malacostraca > Isopoda > Trachelipodidae > Trachelipus > Trachelipus rathkii. Next base: position 10,556 of record JABUQX010069876.1, on the reverse strand, counting down.
CTTTATTATGTTAGCATATTTCGCTGGTCTGTATGATAATTAACCAATGTTGTGATAAATTTTTGCTAAATGTTACTGTGTTAGTGTAAGATTAATGTTAATATGTTAGAGTTATGCTTGAAAAAGTAAGATTAGTTACGTTTTGCGTCCATCGTTAGTTGCTTTACTGATCGTTAAAAGTGTGGAACTTTGTTAATGTTAACAGTTTATTCCTACTTAAGATGTGTTATGTTTGTCTTTGGGCATTATTTCTTAGTTTAGATGATGCTATGTTAGCTTTATTAGTGTGAAAACTTTGTTACGTTGACATACTTTCGCTGCTCTGTATGATAATTAACCAATGTTGTGAGAAATTTTTTGCCTAAATGTTACTGTGGTTAGTGTAAGATTAACGGTTAAATATGTTAGAGTTATGCTTGAAAAAGTAAGATTAGGTTACGTTTTTGCATACCATGTTAGTTACTTTACTGTGTTAAGTGTGGAACTTTTGGTTAATGTTGACTGCCTTATTCCTGCTTAAGACTTGTGTTTATGTTTTGGTCTTTGGGCCATTAATTGTTCTTAGTTCAGTTGATGTTATGTTAGCTTTATTAATGGGAAACTTTTTATGTTGACATATATTGTTGATCTTTTGGTATATAAGAACTTGATTTTATGTTATGTTTATCCAAAATGATACTCGAAATGTGACTTGAATCAATAGATCAATAGATCACACCTGGTCAGGAATGTGGCCGGATGCTGGCACACAGGATGAGGTGGTTTTTTTTTTGATTTACATGATTTACTGATTTAGGGTAATGTAAAACGTTACAATTTATAGTAAAATAATATGACCCTTACTCAAATGATTCAAATAGATCATAGATGGTCAGGAGGGAGGTGATGGATGCTTGGTTGGATGGTGTTTCGTTCGTTTGATAGTGATTTACTGCTTTAGGGTATGTAAAACGTTATCAATTTTAGTAAAAAATATGACCTTAATCAATAGATCAATAGATCATAGATGGTCAGGAGGGAGGTTGGATGCTGATTGGATGGTGGTTTGATTTAGTGATTTACTGCTTTAGGGTATGTAAAAACGTAAATTTGTAAGTTATAAACATAAAAAGAATAAGAAATTTTATTTATTTATTTATTTATTTATTTATTTTTTATTTTTATTTATTTCTTGATGGTTCTGAAACCATTATTTTCGAAATCTACAGACCCAATAACATATATAAAGACATCAACATTGTTGTTTTACGAATGTTTATTTACCTTGGCACCGCAGCGGCTCCAGCACCGGTGCCGAGCCAACTCCTTGAATTCCAATACTAACTCTTTCTAGAAACTCAACTCTGAATCCTCTCACCAAATTTCAGCTTTATACGATCAATTTAATTTTTTTTTATGGGGGTGGGTCCCCCCCTTCGGGGGGGACCCATGGGGGTGTTACTTCGTATACAATGAGGTTACCTCATCATCTAACTACTCTCCAAATTTTAGCACGATACGATAAGTTCTCGTGGGCTGGCTGGCAATCGGCGTCGGAGTCAAAACCGGATGCGAAGAAGAAACCGCGGCGGAACGCAAAGTCGGAGTGCGTAAAAAAAACGATTCCTTACAGGGATCGCATTTTTCGACTCAGATTCGATTTCCTTCGGAAATCGAATCTTCGACGTAATAATAATAACATTGGGTGTATGTGTATGCGCACGCGCGCGCGCTCGCTCGCTCTCTCTCTCATGCGCATCGAACACCTGGGCCGATGATTAGCCGTTAGGCTTAACTCAATCTCGGGTTTGGAAAGCCAAAAGGGTATAAACGCGGGCGTAGCGGCTACGCTCTCGGGGTGACCCCCCCTTAGGGGTGACCTACGGTCACCAAAACTCGCATGTGATCAGTTTATCACATATATAGATTATATTCCAAGTTTAAAGCAAATATCTCTAGTCCTTCATATAAAAAAGGGTGGGTTCTGTCAACTGGTTCCATAACTACTATCTGCAATTCAAAGGAAGTGGCGAAAAATAGAAGAAAGATGAGCGTTGCGGACTTTTCGAGTAGAATACAAGCAAGAATGAGAACAGCGGCCAAGTATGAGGTGGGAGAGCTGAAATGAGAACAGATTAGACTGTTTGAACGAGCCAGAGCTATCTTCAAATACTGATGCCCTATGCTTTTATAAAGTTCTGAAGAGCAATTTCCTTTGTAAACGTGATAAGGATAATTAAACAACAATTCCCTGGCCAGAAAGAGATTGAGTGAGAGTGCGTGAGAGTTAGTGGCAGAGTTGATATCTGAAGCCGTAGACTCTACTTTCCAAATAGACTTGTACCAGTGGAACCGCGCTAGATATGCAAGGCATTTCCCATACAAGAAAGAATGACGACTCTGTACAGAGCAAGCAATTAGGGTGATGCGAAGAAGTTCCCAAGACGGCTCAGAAAGCCAAGCGTCTTAGAAGCTTGTTTGGTGAATGACATAATGTGATCCTACTAAGGTCACGAGAAAAGGAAATTTCAAGAATAATAATGAACAGAAGTTTTTAGCTGTGTGTATTCAAAAAGGTCATTGTAGTCGTGTGGAAGATTATACCGTTTAGATAGATAGATAGATATATAGATAGATATATTGATAGATAGATATATAGATATCAAAACAAGACTATATATATATATATAATATACTATATTTATAATACTATATAGCATTTATATATATAATTTTTTTTAATTTTAAAATATAAAGATATTAATATATATATATATATATATATATATATGGTAAAAAGTTACTATAAACGGAGATAAGTTTATTTAATAATTATAGATAAATAATAGCTCGCATATATTACTACTACTTTGCCAATCCGTACTTTAAAATCATGCACATATTTTTCAAATTTTTCATAGTAAATTAGCCAATAGTTACTGAAAATTTTTTGTTATTTTTTATGCAAGTTATTATTTTTAAGCAGGCATTAAAAATGGATTTTACCGTACTTTTCTCGATGAATCAACATTATATAAAATATATAATAAATTATTCTAACATTAATAAGACATTTATATCCAAAACTTCTTGACTCCGCCCCTTCCCCCAGATTTTCCGACATCCGTCCCCACTTCCCCAATATTCTCGTCTTGTCTCAAATGTGATTATATAATGGTCTGAGTGTATAGTATAGCATAATATTATGCGAGGGTAGTGTGTATATTTCAACCTTCTTTCTCCAGGGTTCCAAAAAGGGCTATTAGGCACCCATAGGCCTTCGATCCAAAGAATATTCGCCGCACCTATATATATATATATATCGTCTTAATATACACATAATAGTACTATATAATTAATATAATAAACTTATTTATATTAATTTAAACTTATATAATTAATATAATATATATATATAAATATAATATATAATGTTATGAATATTTCATTACATTATATTATACTTATAAGATATATATATATTATATATTTTATATATATATAGACAATTATTTATAAACAATAATACAATATTAATATATATATATATAATTTTGTTTCACGAAAATGGAAAGGAAGATTCCAAATCGTTAGTAATATTGTTAGATAAGATAAAATAAGATTGATTAATTTTTAATTTTTCTATTGAGGGAAGATGGTGTAATGAGTAATTTTAGTTAGGAACTTAATTAATTGATTATTATTGGAGAGGAAAGATTAGATTTAAAGAAGGAAGGGTTAATAGGAGAACATTAAGATGATGGTGATAGTTAAGTGAATGAGGTATTTAAGGATAATAATTATTATATTATTTAGTGATAGAGGAAACTGCGAATATAACAGCTATTGTAAAAATGTGAAACTAAATGATGAATAACTGTAAACAAATTCTGGACGCACAAATGAAAGGATTAGCTTTGTTTAAGTATTTAGTGTATTAGAGTAAACGATACGACAGTACAAGATCAACCGCGCATGAATACTTTAGATATGTACAACATCTCGAGTCATGCACTACTAGTATCGTCGCAGATCAACTATAACGCGTAAAATTGTCTGCAAAATAGAAGGACATCATAGCTGATCGCAGATTCATCAAGCTGCATGACTCATACATAGTCGAAGTTCATAGGTATGAAATGCACGCTTTGAATTAAATAGAGTACAAAATCAAACAAAGAGGGCTAGTGGATTCGGTAATTGCAAATAGTTTAACCCTTTTGTATGAGCATCTGATTCGTCGTCGACTCTGCTCATCCTTGGTCGCTCTCCCACACATCAAAAGAAATCCTATCATGTGTACTACGATATAATATAACATACAATATCATATAGGAGGAAAGAGGCAAGAATACATAAATGTTACTAATATATGTAAGTACTTCAGGAGCTGAGATCGAATTTACAACGAAATCTCATGAGTGGCAAAATTAGTGAGCCTGTGATTATCTTGGCTGAAAAGAAGAATGTGAATATGTCTATATGACTCGGAATGAACTTAGCAAGGTCAGATATAGGGTGTCCCGTAATACGGCAACATAAAGCTTACTCATCGCGAATCGAAGAAGCGATGAAATACTCGTCAGAGCAATAAGTCGCACCAGATCATATGCGCTGAGCAAGTGTCATCTTATAGATCACGTAAGAATTATAGAGCATGAATAAGGTGATAGTAACACTTATTCGTGTACAGTTAAATGGATGTTAGAGGAGTGAGGTTGTGTGAGATTATATAGGAAACATAACTTAAAAATTATGTGCTATACTACTATACGTTAAACTTAAACATAGGCCCAAAATATGAGAGAATTAGTTAGTGGAATATTAATTATTGTGAGGTTTATATCTTGATAATATTAGAAGAAGAATGTATATCCTGAGCTGGTCTACTTAACGCGTTATAATCTGTTCATATAATGTACATCGTGCTATATGTGTACTGTGTCATAAAACTATCCACTCTATATAACCTTAATTTAAGTTATTATTAGAAAATTAAATTGTTCCCATCCAACAACTTGCGACAATCGATACTAACAAGCAAGAAATTAATTTTGTTTTATAGAATTTATTTTCTTATAATGAATTATTGGCTACATTTTCTTGAAAAAAAGGATAATTTCGCTCGGGGAAAAATCTATTAACTGTCCGAGTCGATTGAAAAAATGTACGTCACACCTTTTTATTGGTGCTGTGCAGAGTGAAACATCTAATCGTCACTACGCATAAGAATGTATAATGAATACTACTATCCCGTATATTACTAGTACTACATAACTACTCAAAGTAGCAGTATATCATATATAATAGTTATATATTATATATATATATATATTAATATATTATTATTATAATTATATATATATATAGTATACTACATATATATACTACTATATATATACTTACTATATATATATATTATAAATAATATATATATATGCCAGCCTCTAGAAGAGCCACAATCCATATCTCAAAAACTACAATAGCTACAGGGAAAAGGAATACATTTTGGAAATCCTGACCAAAATTGTACCGAGGAAACTGAAAAAAAAAAAAACACAATATCTCAACAAATGCGATTAGTTACTGGGAAAAGGAAATAATTTTTTGGAATCCTGTTAAAATTTTAGTTAGGAAAATGTAAAAAAAAAATAAATAAACATACAAAAATTGGCAATTTTTTGGTCGACGCTGCACGCGGAAGTGGGGAGCTCGAGCCGGCGGAGGACATAGTATATATATATATATAATACTAATCATAGTAATAACCTAATATACTATATATATATATATATATTATAATATATATTAATAATACATAATATATATTATATACTATATAGTATATATATAATATATACTTATACATATATAATTAATACATATATGATATATAATTATGATACCTAATATACATATACTATAACTAATAGTATATATACTATCATGTAATCTATGTGGTACATGAAAGTATATATAATTATGTTTCTTCATATTTATTTTTTGATTTCAAAAATGGTGTGTTCCTTGATTTATGCGTTATTCTGCCAATAATTATTTATTTTTTTTGCTCTAGCTCATACTAAGTGTGTAATGCGTGCAAGGGCCCTATAACCGCGTCAATACTGCATGATCAGAATACTGTTTATATATTTGTAAAGACGAAACAATTTGCAAAATTAGAAGAACTCATCTTCTAAGACTTACTTTTAAAATCTGAATTGTCATTGGTCGTTGTTTTAACAAGAGGCTATATTAATATTATTATTGATTATTATTATTATTATTATTATTATTATTATTATCTCATATATATATATTATTATTTATTATATATTATATTATTATTATTATTATTATTATCTTTAAACAGCGAATTGCGAAAGGATTATCTGCCGCGTATTACCTTATCTATCTCACTATTATACTATCAATGGTTTCTTTCACCCGACAAGACGTCATACTAACACAATCAACTAGTATTCACTAGACACTCAAAGCATAAGTGAGCATATAATCCTATTGAAGCATAAATGTATGTTATTTGTACGTACGACAGGTTCGTGAAGCTCATAAATCTATCGATTTGATCGCGTTAATTATTTCCCTTATATTGCTGATTTTAGGAATGAAGATTTGTAATTCTGAGCAAGTATAGTATGATATTACAAGGAATACCAATCACGCCCTCCCTTCAGATGTCTGGTATATATTTGTCCTTTAACTAAATTAATTAATTTACAATCATTATACTCATTTCACTTGCTGTTTTTAAGGATTGTGATTCGTTAAGAGGCGTAATCATATTACTTAAACTCATATAAATAGTAAAAATAGGAATAATTTTGATCTGTCCGCTTTTTAATTCGTTGTAACTAAAGTCTTACTATCAGTGGTACCTCATCAGAATGCCTCGATATGGTCTCGATCAATTTTTATATATATGTTTAAGATTGTTGTATTTCGTAACCAAAGAAGTGCTATGTTATGTGTTTTATTACAAAGTAAATTTAATATGTGTTTTAAATTTAACGTGGTGATATAATTTCGATGTGTAAAATATTGCCGTTTTGTTTTATTGTAAAAGGATTAAGGGATTAAGTTTGTTGTTCTTAAAGCTAGTTGTGAGTGATTGTATTTAATATGTATTGGCTATATCAAAATCGTCGGTCTCAGTTATGCATTTGTAAAGAGCTATTGCATTTGAATTGTTGCTAGATGTTACTGGCAGGAAAGCTTGTATTTATGGTAATTTATTTCTGAAGTTCCGCAATTAATACATTTTGGTGATAAATATAAACATTTGTAAGTTTAAATTATTTATTAAAATATGGTTAACGGTTGTAATCACAAATTTATAATAACAAAACAAAGAATTTATTTAATTCACTAGTAGCAACTCTTTTGCATTAGAGACAGTTATAGTAAATAGTCAGCTGGTCCTTTATTATATTGGTCACACGACGAATCGATGTTTTTTGTAAATTTCAAAATTTGATTAATTCTTCAAGTAAAATTTATTAGTAATAAGTAATAATAAATCAGTCTATAATATTTTGTCGAATATATTTTATTATTTATACACAGTTTGTGAAACATAAATATCTTATATTATTTTATATACCTAATTTTATGGCGAGGATTCTGTATAAATTTAATGTTGATTATTTTAGTTATTGTTTAACAGTTGGTGGCATAATATACATTGATGCCACATATAAATGTACATATTGCATGTACATATATATGGTCGTTGATCTATATTGCAAGGGATATATTTAAAGCATAAAATATAATTGATATTTGGTACTGAAGTTCTATCCATTCGGTGCGCATGTACGTGGATATCTGCGGACATCTAATTGCATGTACATGGATGTATAAAACTTAGTTTTGTATAAAAGCAGTACGTATTCATTTTTTTTTATTAAAGTATTTTAAATTTATTCCAGTAGTTTTCTTGAGTGTTTCCAAGAGGTACTTTACTTTCTTATTTATTCAAAACGTTCACGATAGCTATTATTTTATCTCAAAGACATTTGATTTCATTGATTCAAAACATTGCATCATAAAAATAGGTAAATTCATTGATAACGATTATTATTGACGGTTTTCATATAAAGCAACGAACCCCTTCAAACCGTTGTTTCACTTGAAGATCTTCAGGGAGATACGTTGGTGAGTTTTGAGTAAAAACTTGCATTGTTAGTCATTGCACAAGGCCCGGTAACTCATCTGTACAGACACGTGAGGTCATACGATACTGATACATAAAAGCGTTGAGAACGTCTTGGAAAAGTGTTAGTTGGTGCTTGATTTAGCGCATATCGCTATGACGATTTTCTCATACCGGCCTGGACCAGGCTGAGTGAGCCAGTGTAGAGGTCTTCATCTATCGTGTTACTCTAAGACGAAGTGACCTTAATGTCCGCCTCTAATATGACATATAAATTTACATAGTCTCTTTCAAACCAAATCCTATTTAAGCGATATAAATAATACACCACGCACCTCTGTGTGTGAATTACATTATTTTATAGCATAACACACCGTATAATCTTCGTCCGTGCATTGATTAAACACTGCAGATACCTGCGGGCAATTCAGGGACCGACTCAACATCACTCACACGCACCAAGCACAAACCCCTATTATACTCATATTATAATAATCTAACTCATAATAACATAGTTCTATAATTATAATATATCATATATAATATACTAATATATGTAATTATATTACATATATATTAAACAACTGTAATATCAATATACACTATATATTAAGTATATATAATAATATATATATTATATATAATAATATATATTACATATACTATTATACATATAGTATATAAAACTATTTTCTACTATATATTAATATATAGATATTGTAATGTATATATACTTATTTTGTAACAGGATTACACGGCATGTATTCGGGCTCGAGTCGACGTGGAACACAGGGGGGGACGTTTTCCATACCCCGTAGGGGAGGGGCGGAGAGGAACCCCCGCGAAACCCAAATACCAAAGAGCCGTTAGGGGTTTCCGGAGACCCTCCCCGGAGGGGGGGGAATTAGTCCCTACCATCCGTTAGTTCCCTGGAAGGCACGAGAGACCCCGACCTCCTGCCCCATCTCGGTGCGGAATATACCATCCCACGGGCTTATTCTTTAGTTAAAAAAAAAGACAAAATTTAATAGAAAGTCTATTTATTTTAACGAGTAACCAAATCAATAAAAGGTCTTTAAAAAGGCTTTCTAATCATATTACTATAATTATCAACAATAATTTTTTTTATTTGTTTTACATTTTCCTAACTAAAATTTTACCAGGATTTCAAAAATGTATTCCTTTTCCCTGTGAAACACAGGGGGGGACGTTTTCCATTCCCCGTAGGGGAGGGGCGGAGGAACCCCCTGCGACACCCAAAACTACCAAAAGTAGGCGGTTTCCGCAGACCCTCGACTCGGAGGGGGGGACATTTAAGTCCTACCCCGTAGTTCCACTGGCGAAGGCCCGAGTGACGACCCCGACTTCCTGCCATTCAGGTGTCGCTATACCCTTCGTGGTCACTTCTTTTGTTTAACAAAAAGACAAAATTTAATAGAAAGTTCTATTTATTTTAACGAGTAACCAAATCAATAAAAGGTCTTTAAATATGATGCCTACATTTATCTATATAGTATTTTTTTTTTTCATTTTTACAGTTCTACACTCCTATTTACATACAAAAAAAATTTAACTAAACATTTTGTTTAATTTTCTTTTTCAGTTTTCAGAATTTTAAAAATATTTTTTGCTTCAATTTCCGCCACTAAAAATTAGACCAGGATCTCAGCAATGGTATTCCCTTTCCCACGGTAGCTGATGTTGTAGTTTTTGAGATATGGATTGGGGCTCTTCTAGAGGCTGACCCCTCGTAAAATTTTAGTAAAGAAAATCGCTATTTTGATTAAAATAAATTATTGTATATTAAGAAATTCTAAAAGAAGTTGAAAAAAAAAATTTTCTTTCCCTTTATCCTATTCAAAATAAAGAAAAATCTCAAGAACGATGTGATAATCTTTCTATATATTATATATTTTTTTTTAACTGAAAGACACCCCCGGGTAAAACCGCAAAGTTGTCGGGTCTCTCGGCTCTCGAATCGGGGACGACGGGGACGACAGTCCCCATCTTCCCCACCGTCGCTAAGCCCCCCTTAAAAAAAAAAAATCCGATTTCCCATACAAATTTCATACGCGATTCCATATATATCTTTAGTTTTCGAGATATCATACGGGTGCTTTGGTAAGTTTGACCCATATATACTATATAATATAATATCATATATATATATTACTACTATACTATTGTTTCTATTTCAAGATTAATCTATGTATCATGTGTCTGACATAAAAATGTCTACATATATCAAAAAGCCATTTTCAAATGTTTAATATTAAGTGTGGAGTGAGTGTGATTTTGTCTAAAGAATGTGTATGAAATAAAAGATTAAGTCGAGGTAATGTTTATGGCATAGTGGAGTCAAACATATTGAAACATTGTTCGTTCTATTGATGAGTCAATA